>CAUYQG010277568.1:0-42695 GCA_963574415.1 Tarsius wallacei
ACGCCTGTAATTCCAGCTACTTGGAAGGCTGAGGCGGAAGGATCGCGGGAGCCCAGCAGGTCGAGGCTGCGGTGGCCGGGAGCGGCCACTGCACTCCAGTCTGGGCGACAGAGTGAGACTCCAACTCAAAAAAAAAAAAAATGCTGGCTTCCAGAAAGTCCCATGTTTATATCAGAAGAGGTGAATATTAATCCTAGGCAAGTGGGGCCCTTTTTCACCATCGGGTAGATAGCTATTTGCAACATGGCCTTTTTTTTCCAGAAAATTATTGGGACGATCAAGTAAATAATACTTTTCCATTCATAGAGCAATTTAACCTGCAAACCCCCTCCATCCTCAATCTCAATTATCTGCAGTGTGTGGAAACAGGTGAGTACCGTCTACTTCAAAACAACCCTGTTAAGTTGGGGGTCCCACTTTAGAGATGAGAAGACCGAGACCCAGAGGGTTTAGGAGGCTCATCTAAGTTCACCCAGAACTTAGAGAGTAGGCACAAACCTGCACTGGCTAGTTTCCATCTCGTTTTCTCTCCACAGAATCACATTGCTCCTATCGTAACAAAAGCAAAATGCTCTTAAAGGTTAAAAGAGTGACACTGTAATAACTAATTAAATTCATCCCCATACTGTCAGTCATGTCAATATTTAGGAGTCCTCGCTCTTCTTCGTGGACATAAATCATTTTTACGAGTCCCCGGCTGTCTTTATGACTACAGCAAGCTCTTCTGTGACGGAAGCTCCTGGCTGCGTCTGATTCACTGATGGATGGATGAAACAGCTGGACCAGTCTTGCAGCATACCCTCTGCTCTCAAGGCCATTTCCATGGCCGTGTTTGAGTGCATCGGACTAGCCCAATCTTTCGTCACACTCAGTCTGTTGATTGTACTGGCAGACGAAACAGATGGTTGCCTTCCTGCTGTGATTTCTAGGTTCTTAGGGAAAAGCCCTTCTTCTTCAATTTCCTTCTATCCCGTCCCTTAAGATTTTAAATCCCTTGAATGAGGATTTTTAAAAATTCTATAGTTAGAGACAGGTTTACAGTGCAAATACGTTAAAGGACCAGTTCAGGGTAATGGACTTATTCACCAATGACTACGCAAAATATCAAGCAATTCTTTTGAAAAGCAGGAGAGACTAAAAGAGAGGAAGAAGGGGGTCAGGCATAAAAAGCACATCAGAAACCCCCAAAGTTAGTTGATTATTTTGATTACAATAATGCCTGTTAAACCGTATAGGCCCTAGAGAAATGGATGAGGATTCATTAACAGGTTTGATTTTTTAAAATTATTTAGAGCAGCTTTAATGAGGCATAATTCATACACTACAAAATCCACATATTGTAAGCATACAATTTAATGACTTTTAGTAAATTTACAGTGGTGCAACCATTACCACAATTTAGTTTTAGAAACAAGTTTAATTTGAATAAATAATACTTTGAAGAGGTTATACTGCTTGCCCACTGTAACCCTTTATAGGATTTATTCTTATTGGCATCTGCCTAAATTGGGTTCCAGGTAACACTGGATAAGGGCAGCTGTACTTTTGAGGACCTTCTCTTTCTCTGGCTTCTGAGTGATTTTGTCCTGGGATTTGGGGGTGAGCTCAGAGTCCAGTTAGTCAGTGCTTAGACTCAGGGAGGGGTCCTTGGTATGGACACGGAAGTCCCCGGCCACTTCCACAGCCTGCATGCCCACTACTTGGAAAGTTACAGAGAGCTCCCGGTCACACCTCCTGTTTCCAGAGCCAGTAGAGCAAGCATGTGATCAGCCCCTCCACCCTACCCTCTACACCCACCTCTCCTCGGAAAGCCTGAAGGAAATTGGCCAATGTCTTGGCATTCCATTCTGGTTGCCAAGTCCCCTTATTGTTTTTGCATTTCTTAGAGACTGTCAGCACAACCTCCCCGCTGACCGCCATGTGACAGGCTGTGCTGTCCTTTATCTCAGAGCACCAAGTGACTTACCTCATTTCAGGTCTTTCTGTTTCACTGCAAGTCAAGAGAAAAACAGAAAGCGGTCCTATGTTAAGACAAATGCTAGAAAAAAGACACTGCTGTGCTTTGCTGGCATTTGGTAGCCCCAGGCACATGTAAAGAATGACTAGGAGCAAATATTTGGTTGAGTATTGAACCTACTTAAACACTACGGATTTACCGTTGAGGGTCAAAGTAACAGTTGCAGAGTTGGAGTTAGAGAAAGTCTGGACGAAAGATATGATGCCTTTACATACGTGCTGTTCTCTCTTTCGAGAATTCTCTTTCCTCTTCTCATCCGTCTTTCCATCTTAGAGTTCCCCACACCCCAACAACTGACCACTCCTTTGGCCATCTCACTGCTTCCTATGGCACTTGGCGTAACTTGGGTGTTTCTGGTCACGGCTGTCTCCCTTCCACACCGTGAGTTTTGTAGGGGAGGGACCACGTCTATTCATCTTTGTGACCCAGGTGTGTAACGCTGTGTCCAGCAACAGATGATTGGCACTCCATTGACTGGGAAGAGACTGTGAAAATAAAGAGGGGCTCACGTTCAGGGCGAGTATTTCCTTCTTCGGCTATGCTAGTTAGCCGTATTTTACACGACCAGGGAATGAGGTGTGATCATTTGTTGAATTAAGAAATTGTTTTGGACTCAAGAAGCACCCAATGTAAACTGCAGTGTTTAATTGCAAGAGAAAGGCGGAGAAGTTTTGGGGAAGGGGCTTTCCAGAGTACTAGACCACTGAGAGCCTAAGAGAATGCAGTTTCCTAGGCAAAGAGAATAAATTCACTAACTCCACAGCCATGCTTTGTGGGAATAAGGGAGTCCCTCCTCCTTACCTACATGTACAGTAAAATCTATAGCTATGACAAGAAATTCAAAGGTGTGCTTTCAAGTTGCAGTTTATGAAACTGCCTTCACCATCTGAATTTTATCTACCATGTCCACCAATATTTAACACAGTACCTGGCACATAGCACTTAATAAATATTTGTGATACAAATGAGTGTTTCATAGTTAGGCTGGCTTCCTCCCATAAAATGTGGAGGGTGTTTTATGTCCTAAAAACACAAATGTTTTTCCATTTTCCATCTCACTTGACTAGAAAGTAATATGTGACTATGCCAGGCACAGTGGCTTACACCTGTCATTCCAGTACTTTGGGAGGCCAACGCAGGAGGATTGCTTGAGCCCTGGAGTTTGAGACCAGCCTGGGCAACATGGTGAGACCTCGCCTCTACAAAAAATTTAAAACATTAGCTGCGTATGGTGGTGGATGCCGGTAGTCCCAGCTACTTGGAAGGCTGAGGCAAAAGGATCTCCCGAGCCCTGGAGGTCAAGGCTGTGGAGAGCTGTGATTGTGCCACTGTACTACAACCTGGGCAACAGGGTGAGACACTGACTAAAAAGAAAAAAAAAAAGAAAAAGTGAACATGATTATTCAGTGGATAGTAAACCCATGGGAACCGAGACCTGGCGTTCCATCAAGGAGGAAATAAAAGAAATAAAAGTCTCAAAAATCTCAGATATCAGAAAGTAACTATTCATCTTCTGCATGGCCCCCAAAATGTCTGAGGACTCTGGGGGCTGGTGGGTCATCCAGGAAGATACTTTCATGAAGGGGAGAGAAGGGAGCTAATATTTCTTTGACATTTGTCCCGAGTCAGATATGGGGCCAAATGCTTCCATCTCTCATTTCTGTTTTCACAACAAACCCTACCCGATGGTTATAGTGACCATGACTTTCCAAATGAGGAGGTGAGGAGCAGAGAGACTTGGTATCACACTCAAGGTCACTCAGCTAGAACTTGAACACAAATTTATTTAATTCTATTTTTAAAAACTTAGCTTTTCCCAGTCCACTATTCTGGCCCTTTGTTCCTCTGGAGTTTGAGTCCCAGCAAATCTCAGGGAAGTTATCTCTGCAGTCTGTTCTCCCCCCTGTGGACCCGAAGAAGCATCGAACTATGTTTCTTGAGCTGCGTTCTGGATCATAAGCACTAGGACTTCTTCACCAATAAGTGGTCTGGCTGCAGCCCAGCCACCAATGTGGGCACGTACCTACAAAGTGCTGACCCCAGAGGAAGTGCTTAGGCATCTCTGACTTCACTGGTGGGGCATGGCAGAGATGTCTCTTCGCTAGCACACAGATACTTGCCACTCACCCTCAGCAGCAGTTAACCGTGGGGGCTCGAGGAGGGCCATCCAGATCTGATAGTATGCAAAGACCATCCTCTGGCCTCCATGCCGACACCCTGGCTGTGAGGCACAGACAGCACAGGGTCTTGCTGATTTGTCTCAGCCTTCCTTTATTCAAAGTTCAAAAATGATTTTGGGTGTCAGGCAAGGCCTAGTGTGGAGGTGCAAGAGGTCAGCGTCCAGAGACCAGGTTCCAGCCCCTGCCTGACCATCATGGAGATGGGGATCAGTGCTGAAGGAGGGGGCATTCTCTTTTTTTTTTTTTGAGTTGGAAGCTCACTCTTTTCACCCAGGCTGGAGTGCAGTGTCACGCTCACAGTCACTGCAGCCTCAACCTGCTGGGCTTAGGCAATCCTTCCAAGCTGGAACTACAGATGCACACCACTACGCCTGGCTAGTTTTTGTGATTATTGTAGAGACAAGGTCTCACCAAGTTGTGCAGGTTGGTCTCGAACCCCCAGGCTCAGGCAATCCTCTCACCTCCGTCTCCCAAAGTGCTGGGATTTCAGACTGAGCCACCATGCCTGGCTGAAGTGGGGCATTCTTAGGTACATTGCTTTTCCTTCCTGAACCCCAGTTCTGTAAATTGAAAAGATTTGCCAGATTGTTTCTCAGCATTGCCGAACTTTCTATGATGGTGCAAATACTCTATTTCTGCACCATTCAAGACAGTCGTCACAAGCTACCTATGCCTACTTGAAATGTGGTTAGTGTGACTGAAGAACCGAATGCTAAATTTTAGTGAATATTGTTTAATGTAGCTTACATTTAAATAGCCAATACAGGAGCTTCTGGCTCCTGTATTGGACAGTGAAGTGAGAACCCTTAGGCTTTAAGTGGAAGAGAAGGAAGCAGTCTAAGGCAGGATTCCATCTCACCCAAATGTGGGTTCAAATCCCATTCTTCCACCTATGGGTTATGGAGCCAAGCCAAAGCTATTTAACCTCTTCAAGTCTCAGTGTTTTCTTCTATAAAATGGAGATAATAATGACTTTTGCACAAATGTACTGAGAAAATTAAATGAGATAAGGCACTTAGTGTACTGTCTATCACATAATGAGGGCGCCACACAGGAACGCTATTAGAAAAAGTTCATGCAATAGTGCAGGAGTGGGAGAGTTTCTTTCCCTGGTTAGCCCCTTATTTTATTCACCAACATGCCATATCTAAAATAGAGAGTAAAATGGGAGAAGTTGTTGGCAAACTATACATCTGACAAAGGATTAATATCCAGAATCTGCAAAGAACTTAAACAAATCAGCAAGAAGAAAGCAAATGACCCCATTAAAAAGTGGGCAAATGCCACAAACAGACATCTCTCAAAAGATATATACAAATGGCCAACAAACATGAGAAAATGCTTAACACCACTCAGCATCAGGGAAATGCAAATTAAAACCACAATGAGACACCACCTTACACCAGGCAGAATGGACATTTTTTTTTTCTTTTTTTTTTTTGAGTTGGAGTCTCACTCTGTCGTCCAGGCTGGAGTGTAGTGGAACACTCGCAGCCACCCCAGTATCGACATGTTGGACTCCGGCAATTCTTCTGCCTCAGTCTTTCATATAGCTGCAAAACTTTTTTTTTTTTTGAGTTGGAGTCTCACTCTGTCGCCCAGACTGGAGGGCAGTTGCATACTCCTGGCCACCACAGCCTCAACCTGCTGGGCTCCGGAGATCCTTCCGCCTCAACCTTCCAATTAGCTGTAACTACAGGCGTGTGCTACCATCCTGGTTAATATTTTTTTATTTATTGTAGAGACAGGGTCTCACCACGTTGTCCAGGTTGGTCTCAAACCCATAGGCTCAGGCAATCCATTCGCCTTGGCCTCCCAAAGTGCTGGGATTACAGGCTGAGCCACTGAGCCCAGCCATAGAATGGACATTATTAAAAAATAAAACAACAATAGATGCTGGTGTGGATGTGGTGAAAAGGGAATGCTTATATACTGTTGGTGGGAGTGCAAATTTCACAAAGAACTAAAAGTCGAACTACCCTTCAATCCAGCGATCCCACTACTAGGTATCTACCCAGATGAACAGAAGTTGTTATATGAAAAAGACACCTGCACCTGCATGCACAGTACAATTCACAATCACAAAGATGTGGAGTTAATCTAAATGCCCATCAACCAATCAGTGGATAATAAACATGTGGCCTATACACACTATGGAATACTACTCAGTTGTCAAAAGGAATAAAATAATGTCTTTTGCAGCAACTTGGATAGAACTGAGAAACATCATTCTGAGTGAACTAACACGGGAACAGAAAACTAAAGACCGCATGTTCTCACTTACAAGTGGGAGCTAAGCTAAGAATCTGCAAAGGCACAGAGAATGGCATCATGGACATTGGAGACTCAGAAGGTAGGGGGAAAGGGTGGAGGGACAAAAAAATCACCTACTGGGTACATGTGCACAGGTGGGGTGGTAGACACAGTTTAAGCCCAGACTTCTTTGCCACTGTACAATGTAAACTTGTAACCAAAAACTATTTGTACCTGATAAAGTCATCAAAATAAAAAGCTAATAAATAAATTTGTGTAAGTAAAATATAAATAAATAAGTAAAATTGAGTGTAAGGAAGGAGAGGTTTAAAATCCACTGGGTGGGGCCCTAGAGGGGCAGGTAAGGAGTGATAGCACAGTTCTGCCGACTTTCCATTTTTCCCAGGGTTGTCCCCGTGTGTGTCATTTGATTGACTGGGTCAAATCACAAGAGATCTAGTTGGATATTCAGATTCCCTCCAATGTGCCTGTGTTTTGTCATCCTCCCAGCCTTGGACAGGAACAGATCGGACTGGCCAGGGACTGGACAGGAGGCACTGTCCCTGAAACCCACTGTTCACTGGAAGCGAGAGAGGAGTTCCTAGATATTCTATGACAAATGCACAGACAGCCGAACATACCATGCTGACACTCTCTCTGATGTTTAGCCAGTATTTTGGGGCTAAAATATGTAAGCAGAGATCTACCCACCAGACTACAAGAGAAAGCAGTGGGTGAGAGAAATCAGTCCCCAGTTCCCTTTGCCCCCAAATATGCCAGCTCTGAATAATTCATATCCATCTTAATAAATAGCTTCCTGCCTATCCAACCCTTGAAAACATCATTAGAATTGCCCGGGGCATTTCTTATAATCCCCATGCTCAGGCCATACCACAAGCAATTAAATCACAAATGGTGAGGATGGGACCCAGGCATCGGTTATTGTTAAAGCCTCCCTGGCAGTTCTGGTGTGCTGCTAAATTTGAGACCAAGAGTTCGGCGGGAGAAAGATCTGGATTAAAGATCAGGCATTAACGGCAGGTGAGCCCAGGTCTGTGTCACACACTCAAGGCCAAATCAGAACACGCTGATACTTTGCTTAGCACACATCACTTACTGTGGCTAGACTATTTCTCAGCCAACATCCTCCCTAATAAAGCCTCATTTGGGCCAGTTCTACACTGTTTGAGTTGACAGGGAAATGCCCCATCGCGCTGGTGATGGGAGGGGCTGCTGCTTGAAAATCAAGCCTTGAAGAAGATACCAAACATGCTTCAGGAACCCAAAGCCCTCGACAGAGCCGCTGCAATAACTTCGGCACACTGCCACCTGGTGGGGCCTGGACCCAACTTCATCCCCGTTCTCCATTCTTGGGCACCCACCCCTCCCCAAACAGATGTAATTTAGGAAAATGTCATGCATTTTCAATCCAATTTACTGGTGCCTTCCACATTGATCAGACTTCCTTCTCCTTTTTCCTCCCATCTGGTTAATATAATTATCGCTTTCACATGGCAAAGCCATTTTATGTAATAGCTTTGTTTGTTACTATGGTTACAAATTTAGGAACACTTTGGAATATAAATCTATCATCCCCGAAAGAAGCTTTCTATTTGTCAAGGTGCAGCCCTTACGCGCATCACAAGAGCAGGCTGAGTAGCGGCCATTCGTTTTCTGTCGTAAGGAAAGTGGCCTTGCTTGGTCTAATTGTATTTGAGAGTTCTCCGAGCCGAGTCTAGACGCTCCTGGGACATCACTGGGTGCTGTCCCACTTTCTCCCCCTGGAATTTTCCTTCCTGAGTGACGTACCCACGGAAAGCTCTATCTGAGAGAAAGTGGGAAACATTGGTGTCGGGCAGCTGCGGCTGCTGGGCCAGAGCCCTAGTGTTGCATAACTGGAGTTTTTACTGGTCAGTTTGCTCTTGACTGATTTATTTACCAGTTAAAGGCAAGGGTTGAGAACATCATCTCCCAGGAGTTAAGTTTCTTTGAGTGTAATCTTTTCCTTTCATGCATCTGAAGCATCACCCCTTATTTCCTGGTGGAAATGGAGTTTAACTTCCCATTGGAAAGTGGCAAATGCCCAGTGTCGGGTTGGATCTGCCACCCTCAGGTGACAAAGCATGGCAGTGTCTCTGCTTTGATAGTGTTTCACACGCAGCTGACTCAGAACAACCCTCAGAGTACAGAAATGGCATGGCTGTGGAGCTGGGCTGTTCTCCCGTCCTCAGCCACTAACAGAGAACCTTGGAGAGTTATGACTTAGCTTGCCTTCATGTATAATCCTTACGACAACCTCAAGGTACATGCTGCCATCAGCCTGGCATCACTCCCACTTTACAGAAGAGGAAACTGAGGCTCAGCGGGATTAAGCACTGCCCCAAAGTCATGCAACTAATGGGTGGGACTCTGTCTTTGGAGACTTGAGTTCTGTTTCATTTTAGAAAGCTCTAGTTGCTAACTTAACAGAGCCTCACACTCCAGACGCAAAAAGCAGGGACTAAAGTAAAAGAAAGCAATTGGCATCAATGCCTTCACTAGAGCCTTGATTAAAGCAAACAAACATCAGCCATCTTCCCTCTTTAAGAGAAAGTTATTGGTTTGGTAGCCCATTGGTGAATTTCCAATGGCTACTAATTAACTAGCTACATCATCCAAATTTATTATCACAGAGCAGGTACCTATTTATTTACACCACTCACATGGCAGGATAATTTGTAGTTATATAATTTTATGGTAATTATGATTGGAATTGCCATGTAGAAACTAGGCACTCTGGCGGTACATGATTACCAACGACTTGGCTACCCATTAATGACATAATTAGTTATGCAAGGGACTTTATCTTTTCATTCCCAACTGACAGAGAAGCAGGAACTTTGGAGATATCAGGAATATTTATTTCTTCTTCTTCTTCTGGCGGGTAAAGAATGTAGTTGTGCAGGTTCATCCTGTTTCTGGGCATGTCTGGGGTGCCTTGGTGACAGGGAGGGGGCAGAAGGAGATGTGTGAGCTTGAGCAAAGGGTGCGGGCCCAGAGTTGTACAAGGGCACAGCTGGGAACTGACAACTTGTTGGGCAGGGAGTGAGGATGCTCACAGAGCCTGTACTTGGGTTAAGGGCGCAGAACCCAGGAGAATGAAAAGTCCCTGGTCCCTTGCTGCACTGGGACTGGAAAATATAAGCTGCAGAAAGGAAACCAGAGGCAGAGGAGATGGTGAGTTTCATATCCTAAGGGTGCTATGGAAAGACATGAGGCTCATACTTTATATATTGGGCATATGCCACCCTTCCCCCAAAACCAAAACTGGTCCCAGGCCTGGATTTCTTGGCATTAGTATCCTCCCTGTCTCTTCCTCCATGTTCCCTGGAGTTGAGTGTTCTCTTGAGGTTGCTTTTGCTGTTTATTCTCACTGGATATTGCCAGGCATGGTGAAAAACCCACACAAGAAGGTGCTTCGTGGATGGAAAGCAAGATAATCGCTGGTTCTTAGAACTGCAAAGGGCCCTTCAGTGAGCAGAGGGGAAGCCGAGAATGAGTGGATGTGAGGCCCAAAGTCACACAACAGAAACATGGCCAAGCCAGGCCTGGATACCACATGGGTCACCTCAGAGTGATTTTCCGTAATGCAATTCCTTCATAAGGGAGGAGTTGCTGATACTTCAAAATTGAGGTGAGGCGAACATAAATAACAGCTATATGGGGAGTGACTCTGTATCCATTATAAAACCCACTCTGGAATGTTTTTAATTTTCATTTTTTTACCTATTTAATGCTCCTATACAAAGACTCTTTGATCAAATCCTTTTCCGTGGTCAAGAGCAGGCAGACATTTGCTCCCCTGACCTGCAATGCCCCCTACTACCAGATAATGAGAACTTTGAAGTCCACAGCAATTCCCCTTTTCTCTGCTTGCTAGGAAGCTGAGAACTCAACTTTTCTCTAGGCAGAAGTTTTCATTAGACCGTCTTCTCCTTTGCTTGATACCTGTTTTTGTCTTATATAAATTGTTTTACTCTTTCTGTACCTGTGTTTTTAGTATAAAATTTCTGGGTACAGGTATCAATTGATTAAAAAATAACAAAATAATAATCTTCACCCTTGGGGTTCAACCATGAAGAAAATAAAATCGTATAGAATTTACAGAAGAGTTGGAAGGATCTCATATTCCGGGTACTATCCAAATAAGAAGGGGAAGGGAGGAAGGCTCGCTATAAGCAGAAAGGAACAGGAGATCAAAGAGGCCAGCTCTTTTATGATCTCCACCACAGCCCTGGCAGTACCATCTTGCCCCACTAACCGTAGCATCTAAAAGACTTGGAAGTAAAAAAAAAAAGAGATTTGGGATTGGAACACATTTTATAAACAGTAAAGGAAAGCAACTGACATTTCCTGGTTGGCTGCAGTGTGCCTGGCACTGTGCATCCATCTAGGTATGTATCTATAGAGCTATGTATCTTTGTATGCATATATGTATGTATGCATGCATCTATCTATCCATCATCTATCTGCGTCTATGTGTCTATCTATATGTCTATCTATGTATCTATGTATCTGTCTATGTATGTATGTATCTATCATTCTATCATCAATTTCTTTCATATTTCTAGTCAACATTTTCCTCATATTTTTCTAAAATTGATTTCATCACCTTTATTCTTACATATAAAGAAACAGAGGCCCAGAATTCAGTGATATTTTCAATGTCAAAGACTAAGTAGAAATAAGATTTGAACCTATGTCTGTTTATATCTGAAGCCCACATTTTTTCTACCATATCACTAGCATCCTCAGACAATTGTTATCACCTAAAAATATCATTAGTAGGCTATCCACTTTAGATCTTTCTTAGGCCTAAGGTCACTGAGCTTTACCAGTAGCCAAATTGGGCTCCCAAGAAAACAGGTTGGGCACTGCAAATGTGACGGATGAGGATGACTGCCTACTCTACTGGAGAAATCCCCCTGGGGTTCATAGTCAATTTTCATCCTTAAAAATAAAATTGTGATGACATTATTCCTGTAATATTGATACATCTTCAAGTGCACCAAATGCCAGATAGATTTAATTGAAATTTTTATTTTTATTTTCTTTGGCTGATGGTTTAAAGAAGAGTATTCATGTTTCTCTCTGTTATAGGGCATACTATTGTGTAAAGCCACAGATGCAGGTCACTTCAAAGTAGTGCTTTTCTTGAACTAAATTTATTTCAAGAAGACTCATGAAGTCCTGAACTCTGGATTGGGCCTTTGGGGTTCATCAACCTCAAGACCCCAGTCTTATAGAACTAATCACACAAAGAAGTTAATTTCTTAATCTCTTTTTAGAGAGAAATGGGTGATAGAAAGAAAATTTGGGCTCTTGGTTCACATATGCACTCCCCATGCCCCTGCAATCCCACTGCTAAGAATATATTCAACAGAAATCCACAGTTATGTGCACCAAAGAACATGTACAAGACTGGCCATGAAGCCACTACTTATAAAAACTCCAAAGCAAAAATACCACTCATTGCATCAGTAACAGAATGGATAAGTTGTGGCATATTTCTACTACAGGAAAATATACAGCAATGAAAAGGAAAGACCTGTTCCAGGACTTAACACAGAGGAATTCCACACACATAATGTTAGGCAAAAGCAGTCATCCATAAGCGTACATGCCACATAATTCAATTTCTATGAAGTTCAAAATATATGTAAAACTCATCTATGGTGCTAGAAGTCAAGACAGGGATTCCCTCTGAGAAGGGGTATGACCATTAAGGTGAGGGTAGCTTTGAGGATGCTGATGCCCTTCCATGTCTTGATATGGGCATAGGTTATTAAATGTGCTCACATAAAAATTCATCAAGGTACAAAAATATAATGTGTGTATGTTCCTGTATATGTGTTACATATACTTCAATATAATTTTTTTTTTTTTTTAAAAAACAGGGATCAATTCCCATCCCTATTTTGGAGACGGGCTTTTGGGATTCACTTTACCTTTACATGGCAGCTTCCTCATCTGAGAAACCAGCATTAATACAATCCACTGACAGGACTGTTGTGAGGATATGATAAGAGGCAGTACATAAAACACCTAGACCTAAACTTGACAATGGTAGGTGCTCAATACATAGTCATTCATTATTTAAAATTTTTTTAAAATTGATGGAATTATTGAATATACACAAAACTAAAGAGAACAGAATAAAAAAAACCTCCATGGACCCGTCACCCAGTTTCAGTAATTATCAACCTTTGGCCAAAGGTTTTATCTAATGCATAGTTTAAAGACATAGACTTCTACATCCATATTTACATCAGTTTGCATCTCCAAGAAATAACTCTTTTAAAAGACATATTCAAGAAGATCAATGATTGTCAGAGTTTGCAAGGGGAGAGATAGTCAACACAGAGGATTTTTAGGGCAGTGAAACTACTCTGTATGAAACCATAATGGTAGATGCATGTCATCATACATTTGTCCAAATCCAAAGAATGTCCAACACTGAGAGTGAACCCTAATATAAACGATGTCCTTTGTGTGATAATGATCCTTCAACGTAGGTTCATTGGTGATAACAAATATACCTCCCTGGTGGGTCTTTCTTAGGTCTAATGTCACCAAGGTTGGAAGTGGAGAAGTTTGGGTTGGGGAAAGGGGTATATTGGAGTTCTTCACACTGTTCAATCTTGCTGTGAACCTAAAACTGCCCTAAAAAAATAAAATCTGTTTTTTAAAGATCACAATAGCATGATTTTTAAAGACAACTATAACTATACAACTTCCTATTCACTTTCCCTAACTAACTAATGTCTTTCTATAGTTGTTTTGCTCAAATTAAGACCCAAACAAGGTATACTTAATGTGTATTTTTTCAGGGTTTCTTTTTCTTTCTTTTTTTTTTTTTTTAGAGATAGGATCCCACTCCATTGCCCAGGCTGGAGTGCAGTGGCATGATCATAGCTCACTGTAACCTCAAACACCTGGCTCAGGTGATCCTTCTGCTTCAACCTCCTAAGCAGTAGGACTATAGGCGTATCACTATGCCTGGTTAATTTTTAAAATTATTTTTTGTAGAGACGAGGTCTCACTATGTTGCCCAGGCTCGTCTCAAACCCCTGGGCTCAGTTTTGATCCTCCAGCCTCAGCCTCCCAAAGTGTTGAGATTATAATCATAAGCCACTGCACCCAGCTATTTTTTGCATTCTTAATTCATTCAATCTTTTAACAAATCACAAGGGCAGTGAATAGGGAGGCTGTCTATGACAATTAACCATCAATCACAGAACACTGTGTGATGGAGAAAAAAGGAGTATTTCCATGAAGGCCCCTAAAAACATGCAGAGAGTCTGTCTATAGTACTCTTCTGAATTCTTTAGAACCATGGATGGTTGCTGTCACTGTCAAAACAAGCTCTAGCACAATCAAGAAAAGACTCTTCAACACAAGACTGAATACAAATGGGAGAGGAGTCACTATTGCCACACCTATCTACGGAAGACATTCTGTAAAGGGTATTTCCAGGAAGGCAGACAAGGTTGGTATCTGGTTTCACTGTTTACATGAAACAAGTGTCTTAAGCTCCTCAAATCAACACACGGCCCAAATTTAGGTGAAAGTAAAACAAACAGGACCTAATTTCTACCTTGTGTCTTTTCCCTCCACTCTTTCGGCACTGCCCAAAGAAGCTGTCGTTTTTATCTCGCACGCTGGATGCTGTCCTCTGAAGTCTGAACAAAGGTGGGATCACATGCCCAAGCAGTATTTTACCTTGTGCTGATTCCTTACAAAAACAGATTATCTCCTGGATTGCATGCATCAGAAAGTTCTTCCTTTCAAGGAGGAATCTTACTGCATTTTATTCAATAACCAGCTGACATTTCAGTCTCCTCCAACAAGATCATGAGTCCCCAGTGAAGGGGCCTTCATTTTATCCACGTGTGTGGTCCCCATTCCAGCATATCACCTGGCACACAGTGGCCCCAAAACAAATGTATGTGGGACAAATTAGCGAATGAGGGTGAGCGAAGGCTGTGGGAAAGCCCGGGACTGGGAGTGGGAGGCCTGCCGTCTGGACTCATCTCAGCTCCTGACACTAGGGGTGACTCAAGAAAAGCCACAAACTTCTGTGGGCTACTGTTGATTTCCAGAATCTCTTTCAACCCCCCCCCCCAATAAAAGTCCACAATTCTAGAAGGTGTTTGATTTACCTGCTACTTTGCTGTGTTGATCTACTTGTTAATCTACATTTTCAACTAATTGCTAAGCAAACTTCTGATACCTTTCCAAAGGCTCACAGCAACACCACTTTGTTTTGCCAGTTGCTCTGTACCTCCCACGTCTATTTCATTCCCACTACAGCCTGCAGTGGCAACAACCAGAAGAGATAGAAGCAAGCCTCCCATCTAACTTACCTCACAGTATGCCAAATGCCAGACACGGTTCAGGTAAGCTGCCCTGGAACCAGAGTGAGTGGGGGCTCAGAAGGTTGTTCCTTCCCCCTCAGTCAATGTCTGGCCCTGCTGTGACAATGATGAGCATTCTTTGTCATGTGCTGTGACAATGATGAGTGATCATTGTCACCATTGTGTTTCAAGGGGTAAGCACAGGTAGGGCCAGCCCACTGAAAACTCACCAAGTGGGTGAAACTCACCATGGCACTTGGTCTCCTCTCTCCTGCCCTCCAACCTATACTCCCATGGAGTATCCCAGTCTAGAAAAGAACTCTGGCTTTTAGCTTGCTGACAACTCATCTTCTGATAGTGTTAGCTGGTGACTTTACTGAGGCTTAAGATGTGACCAATATAGGTGCTGAGAGAATGGAAGGGAGGAGTCGGGTTATATTTATTTCATCCTTTTTTACTGGTTTAAAATTATGCACACAACTGGGATGAGTATTGTTTACATTTTTTAAAACTTTCTGGCATCACTGCTACTAATATATGCTCATAGTCTATAAATATAAAAACACAGATTTGAACAGAGAAGAAAACAAAAGTTACCACATACTATAGGCCTTTTAAATTATAGAACCTCTTAGGCTTTCTCATATAAGTGAATATATTTCTTATATGCCCATAATCACACTTCTACTCATCAGGCTTAATGGAGTTTTATTCCATTCTAAATTCTATTCCATTCTATTCTATGCTACTGGAATAAAATGTGAGAAATTCCATCATATGGCTGCACTTTTCATTTACTAGAGAGTTGTATTTGGCGATGGAATTTTTCACAACAGAAAACTTCTATGACACAAAGGAAGGAATGTTTTGTGGTAGAACAAATTGTTCCACCATCAAAGTTCCAGGCAAAGGGGCCTCTCTCCCTCCTGACCCTCTCAGCTGGACATTCATGTGATTGGTCAGCGTATAAACACAGCAGCCTACAATGGCAGGCTAAGAAACGAATAAAACTTAAAGTCTAAAAACCTGGCTTCAAATCCCAATTCCATCTCTTGCTAGCTTGGGAACCTTGGACAAGTCACTTACTCTTTCCATGTTCAAATTCCTCATTAATAAGTAGAGTACAAATGCACCGTAAAATTAAAAACACAGCACTAAAACACAGGGCAAGGAAGCAACCGGGTCGTCAGTGAAAATACTTCATAAATTATAATGATCTGTGAGGAGTGATTATTGACTAGACGCATTCCCACCTTCAAGGGTTCAAAGGTAATCTAACCATTGAGTCAGCTCCTCCATACCACATCCTGACAGGTGGAAGCTAGCTGCAGCCAAAAGTATAGAATGCTCTCAATGGCATTTTTGGACAGTTGTCTGTTTCTCACTGTTGGAACATCTCCCAGCTCAGAGATTGTCACCTTCAGACTATCTATCGTCTCCAAACAGGATCGACTTCTAAAGGAACATTCTAAATGCTCCCTATTCAAACTTCAAGGAGACTGGCTAGACCAGCAAGATGAGCCAAGAGATGTTAAGTTACACACATTGTTAGGGGTCACAAAGCACTGCTCTGTCTCCCTCCATCTCCCCCATCCCACAGCACCAACAACACATTGTCTGTATGGTCCAGTCCTAAAGTCTCTGGCCCCTGTGGACTGGCTGTCCTCAGAGGGGAATCAGGGCCATCCCTGGAGGGGCTTTCACAGAGTATTGGCCCACAATTCAGAAATGCACTCCATACCTCATACAGGGAGTGATCAGAAGAGTGACTGTTTGAGGTAAGCACTGCCTCTCTGGGCCTCAGTTTCCTTATCAGGAACATTAAGGGGTTGGACCCAATGACTGTCAGAATTCCTTCTTGCTCAAAATGCCATGAACCTGTAAGTTCCTATTTATTTTTGTTTTTCTGCTGGTACCCAGCACGGTGCCTGTAATAATATACATTCTTTGCAGTATCTGTTGGAGGAATGAATAATGGATAAATGGATGGAAATTCTGTACTTGCCATGAATGGAAATACAATATTGAGGAATTATATTCTAATTCATCATGGGGTGTCAAGTGGTGACCAAAAATGCTGAAGCCATTTGGCCCTCGGGTTCTGACATAAATGGAGACATTCCTGGAGGTAGCAGGATGGAGTATATTAAATTGGAACTGCTTGAGAACACCTAGGACACATGGCTCATATATCAGGGGCCAGAAAACATTGCATGGAGATGGCCATATTTGGTACCCATCTACGGTTTTTGAGGCCTCTTCCCTTCCGCACTTGTTATAAGTTTGTGCATGTAGTGACACGTTGTTATTCAAAAGCCGAATGTCCTGCAATCAAGAGTTAGCCATCTATAGCAGAACCTGAAAGGTACTCTATCTGACCTGACACCAGATGGCACCTGGCTCTCTAAAGCTTTCCATCACCCTTGGATAAGTCTCACACCCCATCAGGCCTATGGACTTGGAAGTACTTGGCAATCCAGAGTCGCTGGGCAGATCACAGAGTTCTCCCAGCTGCCATCCAACCCCAACCCAACCCAATGCCAGGCACACTGGCTTCCCAGTGAAAAATCACATTTTAAGTACAGTGGTAAATTTTTCCAGAGAGGGTATTTTGAAAATATGTTGCAAATTTTAAGAATGTGCATGCTCTTTGGCCCTACAGTTTCATGTCTAGGAGATAATTTGAGAAATGCACACATATGTATGTACATGAATATTCCTAAGTTTTGTATATAAGGGAAAAATTGAGAACAACCTAAATATCCACTACTGCTGATATATCAATTAAATACATTATGATTTACTGATGACTCAAATACTCTGCATCATAAAAATGATAACAGGTACATCACAAAAGACACAAATGTTATACTACTGATAAAACAGTTTTTAAGATGCAACCCTTACATGCAAATGTTTCCAGATATATTACACATAGAGAGATGACTGGAAGGGTTCTCATGGAAACTTTAACTTATTACCTGGATCTTCAGATTTGACATAAATTTCCCTCCATGCTTTCTCTTTACAGTTTGAACTCTTCACCATAAATGTGTTCTTTACTAAGATTTTTAAAAAAGTATTTTCATTTTGGAATAATAAAAATTCAATGGCAGCCTTGCAAGGGAAAAAGAAAGAGTGGAGATCTCCCCAGATAGGTAAAATGAATTTCTAAGCGTGTGTGTACTTGTCACACACATTATTCCCACCTAAATGACCAGAGAGGAAATACTTAGCATGTGTGGTAGCTAGCTGCCAGGTGACCAATTCCTGATGCCGGACGGGTGTCCTACAGAGTGAGAATCCTAAGGAAGTTCTAGTTTATGTTTTAAAATGGAGGCAAGAGACTTTCTCTACTGCCATCTGTAACTCTCATTTACTGTGGTCCCTCCACATCCTTAGTGAGAATTAGGTGAAGATCTTTCTAACTATTATTATTAAATAACACATCTCTCAATTTCAACTACAGTCCTTGCATCTTCCTCCTTCTAACTAGAGGGGAACAGAGAACCTGAAAACCCAATCCTTGCAGAATGTGAGAGTCAGAGTGAGAGACCATCAGTCCAATGTCCTCATTTTACAAAACAGAATACACATTCTGGAGAAAATAATTTGAGTTAGATATTGATAGAACCTGGGTTAGAAACAAGGTCTTCCAACTCCCAGTCCTGTACTCTCTGCACCTTTCT
This sequence comes from Tarsius wallacei, assembly GCA_963574415.1. Lineage (NCBI taxonomy): Eukaryota > Metazoa > Chordata > Mammalia > Primates > Tarsiidae > Tarsius > Tarsius wallacei. The sequence continues at coordinate 18,536 of CAUYQG010277568.1, forward strand.
CACAACCATGTCCTTGTTTGGGGCCCACTTTTTCTCTTGCTTGGACTATTGTAATAGTCATCAAACATGTTTTTCCTCCCCACATCTTCTCCACACTAGAGCTCACACTTCCTGACACCAGAGGATCTCCCTAAAACACTGATCTGACCATATCTTTCCCCTGAACAAATCTTTTCCAATGTCCCTCATGAACTCTAAGACAAAATCCAGGCTTCTCTGCATTTCACACAAGCCCCTACAAGATCTGGCCACTGTTCTAGCCTCATCTTCCACTTTTCTCCTTTTGCCTCCTAAAACCATACATCTCCTCTACTCCAAACAGATTGAACTATGTACAGTTTCCCTACCAGCTGATGTGTTTATTTGTGTTTATACACATATGCTTTGCCCTATATGGAATAATCTTCTACAATGTATTTGCTAGAAAACCCCTATTCTTCCTTCAAAATCCAACTTAAGTGTCCTTGAAGTTTTCTCTAAGACCCAGGCACAGTTATTACATGCCCTCCTCCCAGTTCTCCCATAGACGCCTATGGGCAACAATTGTGAGGTACACTTACCTTCCCACTAAAGTGTCATTCAAATTCTCAAGTTTTTCTTTACTCATTCATCTTGTGAACACAGATCTTAATACAAAAATGAAAGTAAATATTTAATAAAATTCTGCAGAATGAAATCATGACTAAATGGATGACTAGATAGATAAATGGATAAAACCATGCTGCCATTCCTTTTATTCATGAGTTCTTTCCACAGGAAGGAAACTTACAGAAGGCTGGAACAACAGGGAAAACACTTGGTACTCTAAAGGAGAGCCTTTTACAGCACATCTATGAACCACAGCGGTACTCTGAAGAAACAGCCTTTCACGTACAACAGCTGAGAATGCTTCATGTAGTCGAGTAAATGAGAGTTTACTCCAAGGGACTATCCTATAACTACTTAATTTAAGGATCGACTTAGTCCTGAAGCACTAATCAGCTCCTGAAAACACAACCAGCATTCTAGACCAGAAGCTCATGGAAGCCAACAACAAAACCACTCATACTCAGTAGGCCTGCATGCCCCTTGGAGCCTAATACATGGTAGAAACTCTGTATACTCTACTTGCTGAATAAATAAGCTAGTTAAAAGCCAAAAATGGAGGTGTTACCCCAACACAATGGAGCAGTGAATATAAGCACTATTTTTTGTTTATAAAAGTTGAAAAGGGCCAGGCTCGGTGGCTCAGCCTGTAATCCCGCGCCTTGGGAGGCTGAGGTGAGTGGATTGCCTGAGCCCGCGGGTTCGAGACCCGCCTGGGCAGGCGAAACCTCATCTCTACAATAAATCAAAACATCAGCCGGGCGTGGTAGCGCGCGCCTGTCGTTCCAGCTACTTGGAAGGCTGAGGCGGAAGGATCGCCGGAGCCCAGCAGGTCGAGGCTGCGGTGGCCGGGAGCGGCCACTGCACTCCAGCCTGGGGCGACGGAGTGAGACGCCAACTCAAAATAAATAAATAAATAAATAAATAAATAAATAAATAAATAAATAAATAAATAAAGTGGTTAAAATGACCATATTTAATGTGATCCCTATCAAAATATCAATAGCATTCTTGACAATAATGGGGAAAAATCCTAAAAACAAAACTACCAAAGACCCCAAAGCAATCTTGAACAGATAGAACAAAACTGGACACATCCATCATACAACCTGACTTCTAAATATGGCACAAAGCTATAGTAACCAAAACAGCACCATACTGGCACATAGACCCATAGACCAATGGAATAGAATAGAGAGCCCAGAAATAAATTCACCCATTTACGGCCAATTGATTTTTGACAAAAGTACCAAAAACACATATTGGGGAAAGAAAAGTCTCTTCAATAAATGGTGATGAAAAAATTGAATAGCTGCATGCTGAAAGAAGAATGAAACAAGACCATTATTTCACACCATATGCAAAAATAAACTCTAAATAGATGTAAGAATTAAATGCTGGGACCCAAAACTATGAAATGACTAGAAGAAAACTTAGAGGAAATACTTCTTGACATTAGTCTGGGCAAGAACTTTTGGATACAACCTCCAAAGTAAGGCCACTAGAGCAAAAATAGCAAGAGAAACAGGTAAGGCAAATTGTAATTCCAGGCACTAAACTCTGTAATAACCAGTAACTTAATTTGCATGAATACCTAGTAAGATGATTATAATCACATACGGTCCCTCTGATGAAAACAAATGTATTTGCAGCTTATAAAATAATGATAGTGAAGCTGTGTCTGCCCATGAAAATCCTGACATCTATATAGTCTCTTAATCTGTTTATTTTTGGCTCAGTACCATCAGATTTCAGTTTTATTCTGATCATTGGTATTTCATATGTTGTCTGTCATATGTTGGTATTGGAATAGGTTGCTTGTTGTTGAAATTAGCTGACTGATTCCAAATAAACTAGGTTCAATATTTAAAGCTATTTATGTATCAACTCAGCTGTAGGGGTCCAGAATAACAAAACGCTGGCTGTTCAACATTTTCAATCAGTGTTTGATTTCCTGGGGGAGGTTGGTATCACCCACAGAAACTCAGGTCGCTCTTCCTCAATGACTTCTTAAGAAGCTTTTTTGAAATTAGTAGGTCTTCTGTAGCTTATATGATTTTTCAAAGTTGTACATAGTCACAGCTGCATGTATTGAGTGCATATTCTGTGCTAGGTATCGTTCTAAGTACTTTATATGTATTTATCACTTAATCTAAAATTCTATGAAAGAGTTATTATTGCTAATATACGTCCCATTTTGCCATATGGGAAAACCAAGGCACAGGAATATAGGTAACTGGCTCACAGTCACACAACTAATAAATCATGAATCTGGGCTGGGTACCAGGCACTTTTTCCCCAGGGCCTTCCTGACCCATAGCCTCTGGATCATGACGATAGTTATTTACAAAAATACCTTCCTTTTTGTTTTTAGTGTTTGTTCCTATTTGCCATAACACGGTCTTTAATTTTCAAGGCTATGTTTGGAAATTATGTTAATACAATGACTTTTTATACCATACAATGATTTTTTATAATACTGCTCTTTGTTGCAAATATATGTTGTGAGTAGGTTCCTGATTTACAGTTATCTGAGATTTATTCCAGTTTCCTCATAACTAAAAAATGGAAAATATGATCATCTTTGTTCTGCTGTCTTTTCTGGATCCAAGACTAGAAGATTCATATGTGCCATTCTATAAGACTTGTGACACCTTATTCTCCAGATGAGTCACAGATTTCTTTTTTCCCCCAACAATTTTGAGATTTCCTGAGAAACTACGTAGCACTGAATTCCAAGCTTGTAGCTCATGTCAGACTCTGTGGTTACCTTGTAACTTATCAAATTCTTGTTGCCCAATTAACAGAACCTATAGAGAGAAAACTTTCTCCCTTGGTTGTTTTCCTGGTAGCTTGAAAACTGAAAGAAAAGGCAAGGTCAAAATGTGCTTGGAGTAACATTTGCTTCACATTTAACTCCAGAGTTCCAAATAAATTCCCAAGTATTGTACTAGCCCACGTGAGGCCAAGTCTGTTGTGAAAGGAAGGAATGACAATTGACCCTTTCTTAGAGCAAAACCTCCTGCCTTCCATCCCACCAGTCAACTACAGAGCCAAGATCATGAAAGCTGACTGTTTCCACTGTAGATAAATTCCAGTCTGCCCCAAATGAGTCATGTACTTACAAAACCAAAGAGCCAGCAGAGACCTCTGGGACCATCTAGTCCAGCAGTTCCCAAAGGCTCCTCCAGCCAATCTATGTATCTCCTCCCCCTCATCTTAGCCATAGACTATGGGTTTAGAAAAATTTTTTCAACTGAACTGCATATGCTAAATACATCAAACTATATTTGCCACGATTGCTCACCTAAGATAAATACAAATAAATATATGTAGTCTGAGCCTCTGATCCAAGGTCTCCACCTTAAAATGGCTTGACATAAATTTTAACCCAAAGCAAGAAACCTTGAGATTATACATGCACTCTTTTAAGAAAATTCAGAATTGCTCTTAGGACCTCATTATTGTGTTCAAGAAAGTTTAAGTGTCTAGATTTGGAAAATAATAACATATCCAGTCTTTTATTTTACTGAGGGCCATAGAAACATAGCAACCTGCCCATAATTAGACAGTGAGGTAGCCTCAAAACTATACTTACTGTAGACCTCATTTCTAGCAAGCTCAGTGTGGTGCAAGCCAACCCACTGGAGAGAATATTTGCTCAAAGCTGAGATCAACTTCCCAACCTGATACGAGCTTCAATTCCATCTCAGAAAAAATGAGAAACAGCATCTAAAACAAATTCGAAGGAGTTAGATTTGTCAAGTCTCAGATGACACTCTGCAAAAAGGAATGGAAATCAAGAAGTATGAGAAAAACCTGAACCTAGCTATAAACGTTCATGAAAAGTGTGTTAGATTAGGATTTAGCTGACAAAGACTAATGCAAGAGGTGAGAAATATTCAGAGTGAGTGTTCGTGTCTTCACAGAGGAGGAGAAGCCCAAGGAAAACAAATTACAGCAGTTAAGGCTAACAGGATAGAGATAAGAGGAGCAAAAGAACCAGGAAAGATAAGGTAAACCCAAAGGGTTGAAGAGTATTACGAGGGCAAATCGATCAGAAGAGAAAGGATGATGGGCGAGAATCAGGGCTTGCAGTAAATGAGGAAGGACACAAAATTAATCACGACTCTGAAGTTTGCGGAGATGCCGAACTTGTTTGTTTTAAGTCAAATTTCTTGGTGGGGAGCAAACCCTTTTGGGGTCAGGAAAAAATAAATATGATGAATTTGAAAGGAATAAAGGCCTTAGAAAAAATGTAACCGAGAAAAAACAGAACGGGGTTATCCATCTGAATGAAAATGCCTTAAACCAGCCCATTCTTTTTCTCTGTAATGGTGGTAATAACTTCAAGCAACTGGTGTCTACCAGTTTCCAGATTAAATGATTTAATTGAATTAAATCTTTTTTAGTGCATTCTAGACCCGGAACCTATAACAAACCTCTAAAGATCTTTTGATCTAGTGCTTTGAAATTTAGCCAAATAAGTAGTCACTCCCATTTTATAGATAAAGTAACAGAAGTCACAGAAATAGTAGATGCTAGAATTAAGATGAAGCCCCAAGAGCTCTGCCCTGTCAGGCAGAGATTTCTGGATTTCAAACTGACTGCTGTTAACAAGAACTATATTGGCTGGGCACAGTGGCTCATACCTATAAGCCCAGCACTTTGGAAGGCCAAGGCAGGAGGATCACATATGGCCAGGAGTTCGAGGCCAGTCTTGGTAACATAGTGAGAACCTGTCTCTATAAAAAAAAGAAAAGAAAAATATATATTTATATTTAAAAACAAATAGAACTATCATTTATCAGGCCTTTATTGTGGGCCAGATACTGACCACGTGATAACATGGAATCCTCTAAACAATCTTGTGACATATGTATCTTTACAGATGAAGAAACTGAGAATGAAGGAGAAAATGCTGTCTAGAAGTCTGAAATAGATACATCTGGTTTTAAGAAATTTTGCTAAGTAAAAAATGACCTCTAAAAAAATAGAAGATACTTTTCTTATAAAAGATTCATATGAACAGAAACAAAGAACAGAGTACCACATGTTCTCACTCATAAGCGGACCCTGAGCAATTACCGTAATACTAGAAGTAAGGGATTGGCTGTAGTAGGATACTGCCGGGGTTGGGGCAGTCAGTAAGGTGAGGTGGAGACCAAAGGGAGGACCAAACTTTGCCTGTATGACGACCACTTGAATACTTGATCCTGAATTGTACCCCACATCTTTAAAATAAAAGAGAATGATTCACATGAATGCAGCTGTCATAGCATTCCTTGACTCTATGTCCCGAATTAATTTCAGTATCTTAATATCTATAGATATGAAGTTCCTTGAAATTTTATTGTTTAAAATGCTGAGGAGTAAATGGACACGGTGCATCACCTCACTACGTTTCAAATACGAACCATAAGCCTAAACGTGATTATGCTCAACTTTTCAGAAATATATCTACTGCAAAGTAAGCCCTACCTAACAGAAACTAGAATCAGTGAAAATACAGCACTCTGGTTCTGTGGTTTCTGGGGAGAGTTTCACCCATGCTCCCCGAGTAGGGGACCCATTTGGGGAAGAACACAGAGACGTTACTTCCAGTCCACATAAAACCGGAAGTTTGCCAAGGGATTCTCTGCTACTGGCACAGCTATGCGGGGATCACCTTGAAGCATAGCAGCCACTCCATCCCATTGATTAGTCCATCGGGTACCTACCTGCCAGCCTGACAATCATCAACTCCTTTCTAGTTCAGACAAACAGCAAAATATGCTTGTTGGCACTATCAAGAGAAATAATCTAAGTGTGCGGCAAAAATAAATGTTTATTTCTTGCCTACCTTCCCAGTGGCAAAGAGAAGAGAAGAAATGACTTCACAATTTATTTTAATAAGATACCTCACCCACTAGTAAGATTCTAAATTCATCTTGACCAACAGCGTATACATGTAATTATTCATACGTATTACGTCATACCTCTTAAGCATTTTGTTCTAAAGGAGCCCCCTTAGGGTATAAGAGGGCAGGGTCTGGAGTTGAACAGATCTTTGTTTCAAGGGCGGCCCTGTCCTTTATTCTGTCAGGTCACCTCTCAAGCTCAAACGTTCTCATATGTAAGATGAAAACAATAATGATACACAGTTCATGAACACCATAAGAATCATATGATGAAAAACACACAAAATCCTTAGAAAATATTAACACAAAGTCCTTTAAGCATACCGGACAGAGGGTAAATGCATATTATACAATATAACTTATTATTATAGTCAATTATTTTAAAATTAATTCAGCAGTTCATACCAATCAGCAATCAAAGCAAGCTTTCTCCTAACAAAATATAAACCGTCATATTTTTTCTACTAACTAAAATTATTATTTTCTTCAGTAAAGCAGGCAAATACGTATCACATCTGTTTTACATATTTTTGAGAATAAAATATTACAAAACATGGAGAAAATATAAAGTATATTGCAAATACAGATCAAGACATCTCTAAACATCCTTTCCTTTTTCTGGGCAATCAATTTAACTAAAGCTTCATTCTTAATGTTTCCTTGAGTACAAGAGTTTCTAAGGTAGACTTAGAGAGATAATAGTTGCCCAAGCAATGCCTCTCTTGGTGTGTTATGCTGACTTGCGGGGATTTAAGGCACTAGTAAGGTACCAAGTCTGATTGGTGAATAAATCATGTCTGGTATTGGGTGAGCTTCATAGCAATCAAGAAAATGTTTATCAAGCCTCTCTGAGCAATGGGTACAGATTTCAGGAAACTCAGCAAAAACTGTGGACTTGAAAGTTACCAACATGAGAAAATAAATGAGTATAATACAAACATAATTGCCATGCTATAAATAAGGAACTTTACTTATTTGTCTTCATTATAAACCTTTCAAAGAAACAATATTGCTTCTAATTTAAGTGGACTTGGATATTAAAAGAAAATTCTTTTTGCCCTCTAAGATATTTTTGAGAAAGAAGCACCATGCACAATTAAACACGTATGAAATGCAGGAGTGTTTGACATTTGCCAAGCCATCTGCCAGTGAAATTAAATTCAGACACTTTCAGCCAAAATATTTAATAGCAAAGGAAGGTGAGGAATTCTGGAGAATGACTTTCAAGGAAAGAAGTTATGACAAAATGTCCAAGTTACTAGAAAATAGCAGGCTCATGGGGGAGCATTTGAAAAAAAGCATTTTTAGCTGAATGCTACCAGATGTACAAAGAAGAGCTGATACCAATTCTACTGAATGTACTCCAAGCAATCAAGAGGGAAATAATCCTTCCTAGCTCATTCCATGACATCGATGTCATCCTGATACCCCAAAATGGCAAAGACTCAACAAAGAAAGAAAACTATAGGCCAAGTTTTCTGATGATGAACATAGATGCAAAAATTCCCAACAAGGTACTAGCAAATTGCATACAACAGCACAATAAAAGGATCATTCATCATGACCAGGTGGGCTTCATTCCCAGGCTGTAAGATAAGTTCAACATATTCAGATCAAAAAATGTCATCCACCACATAAACAGATATACAAACAAGAATCATGTGACTATCTCAATAGATGCAGAAGAGGCATTTAATAAAATCCAACATCCCTTCTTGATAAAAACTGTCAAACGCCTAGACATCAAAGGAACATTCTTCAAAATAACCAAAGCCATCTATGACAAACCCATGGCCAACATCATACTTAACTGGTGGAAGCTGGAAGCTTCCAGATCTAAGGACTAGATTAAGACAAGGATGTCCACTCTCACTACTCCTATTTAACATAATATTGGAAGTCATAGTCACAGCTACCAGGTAATATAAATACATTAGAGTTACCCATATGGGAAAAATGGAAGTTAAATTATCTCTCTTTGTACATGGTATGACTCTACACCTAGAAAATTCTAGAGATTTTGCAAAAACCCTTCTATCACTGACAAACAACTTCAGTAAAATCTCAGGATAAAAAAAATCAATACACAAAAATTTGTCGCATTCCTACACACTGACAACAAGCAGACTGAGAATAAAATAAAAAACACAATCCCACTCACAGTAGCCACACAAAAATAAAATACTTTGGTATTCATCTATCCAAAGATGCAAAGGATGTTTACAATGAGAACTACAAAGCATTGCTCAAAAAAAATTAAAGATGACACAAATAAGTGGAAGAACATTCCATGCTTATGGATAAGAAGAAGCATATCATCAAGCTGTTAAAATTACCTATGCAATCTACTTATTCAACACAGTCCCTGTCAAACTACTATTTTTCACAGACCCTGTAATGGAAATACTTAAATTCATATGGAAGCAAAAGAGAACTTGAATAGCCAAAGGAGTCCTACGCAAAAAGAACAAAGCTGGTGGCATCATACTCCCAGATTTCAAACGTTACTACAAGGCTACAATAACCCAAACAGCATGGTACAGGTACAAAAATAGACACATAGACCAATGAAAAAGAATAGAGAACCCAGAAATAAAACGACCAACCTTCAACCAACTCATCTTTGACAAAGCAAACAAAAACAGACATTGGAGAGAGAGTACCCTATTCAGCAAATGGTGCTGTGAAAACTGGCTAACCACATGCAGAAGAATTAAACTGGACCCCCACCTATCACCAATACAAAAATTAACACAAAATTGATCAAGGACTTAAAAACCTCAAACTATAAAATTTTTAGAAGAAGACATAGAGAATACTTTCCTGCACATTGGCCTCAGCAACGAATTCATGGCCAAGTCCTCTAAAACAAATGCAGCAAAAACTAAAATGGCAAGTGGGACCCTATCAAACTAAAAAACTTTTGCACAGTGAAAGAAACTATCAAGAGAGTAAGGAAGGAACTCACAGAATAAGAGAAAATATTTGCAGACTACACATCTGACAAAGACCTAACATCCAGAATCTACAAGGAACTCAAAAGAATTGACAGGAAAAAAACAAAGAACCCCATTAAAAATGGGCAAAGGAAATGAACAGACATTTCTCAAAGGAAGACATGCAAGCAGGCACAAACTTGAAAAAATGCTCAGCCTCACTAGTCTTCAGAGAAATGCAAGTCAAAACTACAATGAGATACCTTCTCACACAGGATGACTATTATTAAAAAGTCACAAAACAAGAGATATTGGTGAGGCTGCAAGTAAAGGAAACACTTGCGTGCTGTTGATGGGAAGGTAAACTAGTTCAACTCCCGTGGAAAGCAATTTGGAGATTTCTCAGCGAACTAAAAATAGAGTTACCATTTGACCCAGCAATCCCACTTCTGGGAAAGTACCCAAAGGAGCATAAATTGTTCTACCAAAAGGACACCTGCACACATATGTTCATGGCAGCACCATTCACATTAGCAAAAACATGAATCCAACTCAGATGCCCATTGATGGTGGACTGGAAAAAGAAAACGTGGCATGTATACACTCTGGAATACTACACAGCCATAAACAAGAACAAGATCATGTTCTTTGCAGCAACATGGACGCAGCTGGAGACCACCATTCTAAGTGACTTATCACAGAAAGAAAAAACGGAATGACGCATGTTCTTACTCACAAGTGGGTACTAAACAGGGCACAAGGAGGGAGCAACAGACACCAGACACTGCTGAAAGGAGGAGGGATGGAGGGAGAATAAGGGACATAAAATCACTCATTGGGTACCATGCTTACCACTGGCTGAGGTGTGTCTCATCAGAAAGCCAAACCTCAACTATGCAGTGTACCTGTTTAACAAATCTTCACATGTACCCCCATGATCCTAAAATAAAAAAAGAAAGAAGGCAGGAGGGGAATGTGTAGCTTTTTGGGAGTCCGAAACCAGTTTAATGTTTTGTCTACGGGCAATATGGCATCATCAGAGGATAAACTTTAGTACTAGAGAAAGAGAATAAATAAGCAACCCTGGACAGGGGAGGGGGGAGACAAGATTGTTAAACCTGATTTTCCAACACTAGGATATCTGTGAGGACACAAGATTAGGGTTTGTTCTGTCTCCAGGGCATTTCTCAATGCCCGCTCCGTGGACTTGCTAGGCGAGTGTGAAATCTTCGGGGTCCATGTTCCATGTCTTACTCAACCACATATCTGTGCTTCTCCTTTTTGGCACTTGCTATGGTCTGAATGTGTTCCCTCAAATTCACATTAGAAACTTAATGTCCAGTGCAACAGTGTTGGGTGATGGGGCCTGATATGAGGTGACAGGGTCATGAGGACAGGATCCTCATGAATGGATTAATGGAGTCATGTTGGGATTGGGTCAATTATCGTGAGAGCAGGTTGTTATGAAACTAAGCTTGGACCCTCATGCTTCTCTGTTCTCCCATGGGGTAATACAGTATTAAGGCTCTCACAAGATTCCTGTGCTTTGCTCTTGATGGCTTAGCCTCCAGATCTGTGAAAACAAATTTCTGTTCTTTACAAATTACCTAGTCTATGATATTCTGTCACAGCAACAGAAAATGAACTAAAGCACCACTATTTGTGTATATAGTGCTTTAGTGTCTCTTACTGCTGGTCAAATAGGTTTACAATTTCTTTTCCTTCAAAATTATTCTGATGATGACAAAAAAAGGCAGAATTTAGAAACACATTCTTCAAATAGTGTACTTGCTGTTTTGTTAGTATGACAACCCACACTGTCTTCTGTCTTAGTGCCTCGTCCCTAACATATAGATTTGGTGGTTCAACCTAGCCCCAGGGGGAAATATAAACAAGTTGGGGGATTTTTGGGGTCTAATTAAGAATTGGGTACTGTGGATTGTTCTATGTGTTTTAGCTACTAAAGACAAAAACACAATTGCATGTGAAAAGCCAACATAGCATACAAACAGTGTCCTGAGAAAGTTTAGGGTAATATATAATTTTTCCTTTCAGCTTCCCATGGGGACTTTTGAATAGAGGTCTGGTTTTCAAGAAGCAGCTATTTGCAGCCAGGGTTTCCATACCTCAGGCTCTTGGCTCCAGCTGTCCATCACTGACAGAAAACAAGTTTCAGCAAATACTAGTGTGATGCTGGGCCAGAGATCAAACACTCCCCTCTTCTCTTCATCACATCTCTTTAAAATGTAAGCATATGAGTGTTAGGACCTTTCCTCAGAAAATGTTCTTGCAGTCCCTGTTTTCCTGCCAGCACCGCAGCAGCTGTGTTGGTCTGGAGTCTCTGTCTTCTTGTGCCGGCCTGGCTCTTGTCTCTCCTCTTTGCTTTTCTGGAATGTTCTTTCTGACTCAGCCTCACCACCAAGATTGCAAGTTATCAGTACGCACATAACAGCGACTCCCCTATGAAGTAAGAGGAGATACCCCCGGCAGTCCCCGTGAGGCAAGAAAACCCTGGCATCTCATCCGTTTTCGGGGTTAGAATTTCACTGTCAAGCTCACTATCTGCCAGGCCCTCCCAGATAAACAGTGGATGGGGCTCACTGTACATTCCTTTCGCGCTCACAAATTTCAGGAGAGCCCTCTGCAGTTGAACAGCAAGTGAATTTCTGAAGCCCTGCTGCTCAGGGGTGCCTCCAGCCTCCTGACAGTAATTAGGAAAATGTTCTTTTTGTCATCTCAGCTGTAACACTCGGAGCAAATCTGTTGTCTTGTCAGCTGATATTTGGGGCTGGGAATTTGACTCATTAATCCTGATTGGGATTTTAAAACCTTATGCACAATTCAAGTTATTTAAAATAGGATATATGTTGGAGATTTGCGTACGTATGATTCCCATGGCTAGAATTTTTAGTCTGAAACAAAATAATGTACTTATCATTTTTGGAAGTCTAAAATGGCATTTTAAAAGGTAAACAAATTCAAGGAGTTAAAATCTCCCACCTTGCACAAGTTGACCTTAAACAACTTTCCATGACATTTTTAGTATTCTGCATGGGCTTTTCCTCTTTTGTGAAGTTAAATTCTACTCTTAGAAGGCTTCCTTGTCAGCAGCAAAAAATGTTCTTTTAATTTGATCTTATATCTTGACTCTACCCCTCCCAAAGCCTCCTGCCGATGATGGGGGGGAGGTTATAAGTACAGAACTGAAGTAGGTATTAGCCCTCAGTGCCAGCTTCTCTCTTCAGTGTCTTCCCAGCATTTTGGTCAAGAATCTTTTCTTAAGTTTTCCCAATTATTTAGTCCAACTTCCTTGACCATTGGTTTGTTTTCACCCCCGTGGACATTCTTCTCCTTGGCCCTCATCTCAGCTTTACTGGAACTTTTCTTACACTGAGCATCTCTACTTCAATTTTCTGCCCACTTCTCAGACTTAACAGGTCAAAACTAACCTCACCATCTTCATCCTTCTGCCCTAACCTTTCCTACCTGGCACCCCCTTTCTATTCAAGATTACTCTCCTAGAGTCTCCTGGCCAGGCTCTAAACCTTAGTATTAACTTGGACTCCCATTTCTCTCACTGTTTCACTTCTAATGTCTATCATATTTCTTTGATTCTATATCCTCCATGTCCCTCTCATTTCCCCTCTATTTGCGTTCATAGGATCTCTCTCTAGTTAGGATCTCATTTTATCTCTGTCCCGTCTGTTACAGGCACTTTCTGGCAGGTCTCCCCACTTCCAGGCCTTACTCCTTTGCATTTTACTTTGATGAACACAATTCATCTTCTGATGTACGGCACTGAACTTGCCTTTCTCTGCTCAAATTCTCTCTGGGAAAAAAAAGTCCAAAGTGCTTTTTTTCTGAAAAATGTGACCCTCTGTGGTATTTTTCTATCTATATAACACTTCATTTTTTATTCAAGTAAACATTTTTACCTACCCTTTACTTCAATCTGAAAGAATTCCAAGTACTTACAGATACGCAACCATCTCCTAACTCTGAACTTTATATAGTCATCCCTTACTCCAAATAAAGGCCTATTCCCTTCGATGTCTGTTGAAATCCTCCTGGTTCCTCAATATCCAAATGCCATGAATTAATCCCTCATTTATCAGATGAAAAATAATCCCTCCTAGTCCCTATTTTTCTCAGTACTTTGTATTTTCGTTGCAGTAGCACATAGTAGGAAGGGTCTTGTATTATAGTAATTTGTTTGCCCAATTAATCACATCTGACACATTGTAATCCTCAGAGAAAGGTTCTTCTTGGTATATCTTCAGAGTGACCAGTACATAGCTGTGAATTTAGCAGAAAATAACATTTACAGTGAACAAATAAATCATATGAATGTGAAAATCTTCTCATATACAAAGGTATTCTGCCTGATCATTAGGCCCCAATGTTTAAGTAATGTGGTATTTCTTGCAACACGCGATTATATCTTTTTTCTCCCTCGAGTATGATATGATGTATGAATGGGAAAAGGAGATAAAGTTATGTAACACGCCTTCAGCAATTGTGAAAGAAGTATCTAACATCTAATCTAAATCTTTTAATGTTGTGCTTCATTTCTCTCTGTAGGAGCCTGAGTAAATGCCCCTCCGCCCCTCCCGCCCCCCGCCAAAGACGGCCACATCCTAAACCTTACAGCATGTGAATATATTAGATTACATGTCAAAAGGGATTTAGCAGATGGTGATTAAAGTTACTAATCAGGCGGTCTTAAAAAGGAAAATTATCCTGGGTTATCCAGCAAGTCCACTGCAATCACATGTCTCCTTAAACGCAGTAGAATCAGTCAGAGAGATGTGGTGGAGAAAGAGGCAGGAGAGATTCAGATCTACCATTGCTGGCTTTGACGTTTAAGAAAGAGGCTGTGAGCCAAAGAATGCAACAGCCTCCGGATGCTGGGAATAATCGTCAACTGGCATCCTACATTCACAAGAAACTGAATTCAGCCAGCAATATGAATGAACAAGAAAACCAATTCTCTCCTATAGTCTCCAGAAAGAAACTCATCTTTGCCAACAAGCCAACAACACCTAGTTTTTAGTCCCATGAGATTCATAGTGGACTTCTGATCTTCAGAACTCTGACATAATACTTCTGTGTTATTTTAGTTCACAAAGTTTGTGGTCCCTTGTTATGACAGCAATAGAAAACTAGTATACTCTCCAAGTGGCTATTCAGATACGCTTGACCTGTGGTGGTTTGAATTGGCTACAACTAAGAACGGTGTGCAGACTCATTGAATTAGAAGTCTAAAGGCATGTTTTGCTATTTTTCATATGGAATCATTCCAAAACATTATAAGCAATGTGGTGTGTTCACTTGTTCTTTTATTTAATCCTTCTTTCTACAAGCATTTCCCAAATTCCCATTGTCTATGCTCACACTATGATTTTTCTTGAAGTTTGGAAATCTTGATTCTATTCCATCACTGGCCATAACATAACCTGAACATGGCAGATACCCAATACATATTTAATAAATGAGTTTAAGTGTAACTTTGTTATCTAAATTCTACCTAAAGTTTTCAAAGACATGTACCTAAGCTGTTTTTAAAAGATCAGTTATCATTAGCCTCATAATATTATTTCTATATTCTGAACCCTGATCCCTTTGTGCCTTGACTTGGGTATCCATCTTTTGATTTTCCTCAAGTGAATTTCATTTTACACACTATCTTTTTATTTTTCTGCTCAAAATTCCCTAATAGCTTTTCACTGTCTTTTGACTAAAATTCAAGCTCCTTACTCTGGCAGGCAGAGACCCACAATATGTCTGTCCAAGCCATCTTCTCTGTCAGTACTTGGCAGCCTGACCTACACTCCCACTCCCAACACACTTGCCACTCAACTAAGGCTTCTTCCTTCACTTAAAAATGCCTCGATGTCAAGCCTTTGTCCAAGGCTATACCATATCTGTGGTCCTTTCCTTTTCCTATTTCTCAGAAAAAGTCATATATTTTCCTTCCAAAAAGCCTTTCCTAAATATACCACTCAGGTAATTTAACTACTTCTGGGTGTTTCCCCTCCTCTTGTTATAATAATCATCTGATTCCAGGTCTCTATCTCAATTCATGTTTCTTGGTATTCTTCCCCAGCTAGATCATAGAGAAAATTATTCATAATTTATGCTTTTAAAATATCTGTATCCCAGCCCTCCACTAACAATAGTGTGGGGTATGGGATAAATAACAATAATTACTAACAAATATCGTGTTTAATATGTTCTAAACATCATAAGTGTTCTACAAATTATAAAGCAATCCTATGAGGTAGATATTATTTTTATTTTCATTTTACAGATGAGAAAAGTGAGGCACAGATACTCAATGTTTATTGTGGTGGGAATGAAGAAATTATGAAGGAATACGACATTTGTGAAATGACTAGAATATAATATAGTTTATTTTAAGAGAAATTTATACATTGGAAGTTTAAGTTTTGCTTTATTTTTACATAATGGAGGGTAATATATGTCTAACAAATAACAAATCAGGAAAACTATGTAACATACACCTTTTAACAAGGTTAAATACATAATCAATGGTACAAATCACAAACATGTGAGTGGATTTGGAATTGTATCCAGTACAACAGGCTACCCATCTGAGGCTTATAAAGAGACTGAATTCCAGTTATGTTTAGTAAAAATGTAAAGTTATAATTGCTCTATATTTCTCCACAGCTCCTGAATCTTTGACTTGTAGTGCTATGAAGAGATTTTCTGTTTTGTTAGTTGTTGGTGGTGGGGTAATATTATCTACTTTATTTCAAAAATCACTATAGTAAGGCTTTAAGGAAAGAAGGAAAACCCCTATAAACATTGAAATTCAGGAATAAAATTTAGTCCACTTCAAAACTAAGCTTTTTCACGCAAGGACTCACAAGAGCTTCACACAAGTTGTGTTAATACTAGTGAGCTTTTTTTTTTTTAATGAATATGTGCAAAAACTATAGGCTACAGTAGTTAACTAACTGGCTCAAAATATACGAAATTCAACTTCTGGCTCCTTGAATAATGTTTACGTTGTTGCCATCAACCAGGTGATAATTCTCAGCTCAGAACTCTTCATCAGTTATCTTACACTTTTTAATGATTCATCCACACTGTGGTTAATTTATTAGCTCCTTCCAGTTCATCAGGCGATAACAAAAATAGTCTGACTCAAACCCAGTTTAAGTAAAGGTCAAGGAAATCTTAGAAATTTAGCTTTACTGAATCAAAGCAGCTGTACAAGCTTTTCCAATCAAGATGACAAAGGAGTTATCTGCAGGCCAGGGCCCCTCCCGGACACTTTCTATTCTTATCTCCTGTGCCACTCACCACTGGGAGAAACACAAGACCTGGTGTAAGTTCCATGGTGGAACATTGTTTTCAATTAGAAATAAACAAAAACCTATTCCTTCCAGCTGGGGATACTTGACTCTCCCGATTTTTCCATGAGAGAAATGAGGCAGAAAGATCCTGTAGCATTTCTGAAATGTCATGAGTGTTTTACTGGGATTGGCAGGTCTCCCTCCTGAAAAGAGGAATGCCAGGGCTGTGAGAGTCACTCCTTCCCTCTTTGCTGGCATCCCCTATCTCACTGGCAGTCACGCAAGGACCTGTTGATCTTTCTACGGCTTGCTGGGCAATGTACTGCAGTAGTATTACAAAGATCAAAGCGATGATCAACTTGCCAAAATCCACTTTTCTGCCAACCTTAGAAGAGTCATGAAGAAGAGAAGAAAGTATAACCGCTTGTGAACTAATGGGACCCCATTTGATACTGGAAACCTAGGGAGGCCTTTTCTTTTGCATAAATGGATGGTTTTCCTTTGGGGACAGCTTTAGTATCCTGTGGTCCATAAAGACTAGACCATTTGAATGTCGTGACTTTTTTGGTCACTCGACTGGTTAGGCAGTCCATGAAGTTGAGTGTCACAAATTGGCCAAGCTGAATTCATATATTATATGGCTTTCACCAGTCCTTCACATAATTTTGCTGCTCTGGGTATTTTCTTTGTGATGGAGACCCTTAGTGGAAACAGACAAAATGCACTTTAGGTCAAATGGAGCCCTCTATCTTCACACTGCCCCTTCAGCGTTCTTCCAAAACAGATCCCAGAATGTGGAATATTATCAGAACATTTCCTTCAGCTGTGTGAGAAGCATGGAGAAGGGGCAGAAACAATCTCAAGACCGGCCTAGATCCGGACATGCAACATGGGAGAGGAGAGAAAGGCCCAGGAGAGGCTTGCGACATAAAAGCCCGCGTTGCCAGATGAACACATTGAGACATAGTTTCTGCCTGAAACAATAACAATCATAAATGAACTATTGTTAACACAAAAATACCAAATACTGGTAAGAGCTGTCATTTTGGTTTTCTTTAGACATGATAAATTACATTTGCAAATTAGTGTCTGATCTGAGATGACATGGAACAAATGGTAATATTTACATTCTGCACATTATCCTTGTCAGATTAAGCTGCAGTTGGCTAGTGTGGATATAAAGAGGCCTCGGGAGGCATGCCTGCTAAACCAGCATGTAAATTGTCTCTAAACCATCCACACGCCTACACATATTATCTCCTCAAACCAGTAACAGCCGTGCCATTTACACGTCAATTTTGCCCAGTTGGGGTAACTTGACCAGGAAAAAGAACTAGTGAAGAAAAACGCCCCCAAGAAAGCACTCTGTAGCAGGGTGAGGACCACAAAACACATTTTACAAGGCGTTGTCAAAGGCTCCCTATTTGTTTGGCCATTTTTAGAGAGGAGAGGCAGAGGAAGAAAGTGGCATTTATGTGCCCATGGTGTGGTATGTATGCATCATGATAGGTCATGTGTTATCCCATTTTATCCTCCCAAATTAACCTCTAAGCTAAGCATTATTATACCCATCTTACAGATGTGGGTACCGACGTTCAAAGATGTTAACTAGTTTGCTAGTACAGTTAGTGAGGGCGAGGTTAATTATTTGAACCAGGGAATCTGGCTCCGAAATTTTTGTACCTTATCACTCTGGAGCACTGGCTTTAACTAGAAATGCCTGAGTAGGAAGGAGTATGGGTCCTGGGGTTTTTTGGAGAGTGTAGCCTAACAAAGAGAACATCAGGCTCCTGTTGCTCCATCTCCATATTTTGCAGAAATGTGGTGCAGGAGGAGCGGTGTGGGGAATTGCTGCTAAGCTTAAGTCTTTTCACAGAATACAGAGCTGATGACAAACTTAACTCTCCATTTTCATCGTAAAAACTGTAAATGAGGTTCAGGGCATCCTTCATCTTAGTTCTTAGTCTTTAAAAGGAAACCTCACAAACATGATATGCGAGATGGCATGAGAAAAAGAGGCTTTTGGAGGAAAGAGAGTAACAGAAAGAACCAGTGCAATGCTTTGAGCTTGTTTCAGAAAAATGAAACCTTGTGATTTCATTGGCCACTTTCATAAACCCAACTTGATAATCATTCGCTAAATGAAGTCATCCATGTATGGATCTTATTGTGATCCAGATTTAATCCGCCTAATTGGAAAAAGACATTTTGAAACATTTCAGGAAATTTAATTATGGCCCATGTACAAGATGATATCAATGAATTGTTATTGTGATTAATGGCATTGCAGTTAGGTAAGAAAATGCCCATTTTTTAAAAGAGATACGTTCAATATATGTAAAGATGAAATGACATTGGAGGTAGGATTTGTTTTCCAAAACTTCTGCAAAAAAACACAGACAATGAAAAACTTAGAGGTAAAATGGAAAAATCTTGATCATTTTGAATCTGGGTAATGGGTCTAAGAGGGTTTCCTATATAATTCTCATTACATATGTGTTTATAATGGTTCATAATTTTTAAAGCTATCTTGACATACAGAATGAATTCATTCAAGAACACATTTCAAAGGCAATGTTTTCAAGTGTGTTTGAATCTTGGGCCTCACCAAGTTTACTCTGCCAGAGTCATGAGTGGACAGCCCTGGGAAAGCCTGCAGCAAAATTCTGCAGCCTGTCAATATCTGGGGCTTGTTCCTAACCAGAAACCTTACGGCATGAGGAAGGAAGTGCTAAAATTGCCAGTGTTAATAAGACACGTATAACTCCGCGCTCAGCCAAAGAGGTCTGTAAACTACAGAAGAGAGTGGCCTTACTATAAATCATACATCAGGGTACACCCTTGCTGTTTTAGCCAGTGCTCCTCAGAGTGCCTTCTGTTAGTCCAATTCGCAATCAAAGCCAGGATGCTAGTTCACTCTGCTTCTAGAGAGCTTTACACATGCTCCACTGGGGTCACAAAAGGTACTTGGGGAAGTGGGAGGGGATGTGAGTGAGGAATGGACTTTCTAGGATGAAGGTCATATTTGTTAACTGCTGATAGCATCCCCATGACCCAGGGAGCAGCCCACGTCTGGGCTACACCACGCCTGGCGTCTGGAGCCTGCTTTCCAAGGACAGAGAAAGGCCGGATAGGCAGAAGGGTGGTGCTGAGCACAGCCTCGGCCACCAACACATCATGTTTTCAAAATGTGCGACATTCTTAAAAACTCTCACTTACAAATGGGAGCTAAAGAACTGTAAAGGCGTATAGAAGGGCATAATGGACATTGAAAACTTACAAGGGGAGGAAACCAGAAAGGGATGAAGGGATGGAATATCGCCTGTCGGCTACCATGTGCACGCGTGAGGGTGGAGGAGACACTTAAAGCCCAGATTTCTTCACCGCTCCACAATGCGTCCATTCAGCCCAAAACCATTCATGCCCCTTAAAGCGACCACAGTGAAAGAAAAATGAAAACATCTTTTTCGTCAAACACGCTTCTGAAATAAATGGATGAAGTACCAGTTCACTGCAGTGCCGAGAGATGATCTGTTAATATGATCAGCAGGAAGATCTCAATGACGTGGGCGGGCAGAAGGCACCATACCATGACAGGGGCTTAAGACAATACCGTGTTTCTTGAAGTGAAGTCCGGAGGTGCCCCCTAAGTCAGAGTCACTTGGGATGCTTCTTAAAAATGCAACTTCCCTGACATTGCCCCAAACCTGTTGTGTCAGAATATTTAGAAGTGGGACCCAGGAACATGCATTGTAAACAAGCTTCCCAGATCCTCATGCATATGAAAGCTTGAGAACCGCTGTTTATCTCCTTTGCCTTCTCCTGCATCTTTGCCACTCAGCATGCATCAGTTTCTCCCTCCCTGGGAGTTTGCCTTGAGGATGAGTCCCTGGGCTTCGTCTTGTAGCTTTGTACTACCCGTTCCCAGTACTGTTCCATAAGTTGGACTCACAGGCTGTTACTTGATTGAATCTTTCCTGTGTTAGCCACAAGTCCCTGAATCCTGCCCCTTCTCTAAGCGCCCATGGCCCCTGTGTTCCCCTAGCACAACTTATCATGTTGGATTATAATTGTCCATTTACTTCGTAGTCATTGAGTTCCTTGCTGGATGGACTGCTTAGTAGGGGGTAGAAGCTCAATCATTGTTTACCAAATGAGGAGATAAATGATTTTTTTCTGATTCACACTTCTTACTACTTAATGCTAGTTCTTTTATTCCGGGAATTACACAGCAGGTATTTTTGCAAACTTTCTCTCCTTCCTCATCCTCAACAGAAGTATCATTGAAACATTCCTTACACACTAAGGACAAGATCAGAAGGTTCCACTTTCTAAGCAAGAAACATATGAGACACTGCGTACATGGCCCGAATTTCTCAGAAGTTACCCATATTTGGGTGATACTGAGATTTAGTTTCCCGATGAGGTTTGGCTACTTTCCTTCATGTCATCAGGAAACAACCGACACAAAACATTATCTTTGAAAGATACTACATAGACTTGGAAATTGCAGAAGGGAAGTGTAAACACAAGATGGTTTTTAACTAAATCAAGAAATAGGAGAACTGAAAAATAGGGTTTTTTAAACCTAGTTTTTAATTATTTATGCTCCATATACTTACAAGAAAAAAAAATATTTAGGTGGTTTCTGATAAAAGACACTCAACTGAATCATCAAGAAACTTAAAAGATCAGAAGTCCACTTACTCGTCACTGATAATATAGATTGGCAGAATCAGGCCTGTGGGTTATTTATAGGAAAACTGGCACAGAGCTTGATGGGTTATCTGGAAAGCCTTTCATTCTGCAATCTGGGGAAGATGAAGGATAGTCATTTTTCCAACATAAGGTAGACCAACGTTGAATATAACCTGTCTGAGTTATATCTGACAGGTTAATTAAGGTTGAATGGATTTGATGACAATGTTTTATAAATATGAGTGGGCTTAAGATGTTATCTACTTCTTTTTCCAGTCTCTTTTGTCTTCCCAACAGCCTTGTCATTCTGGCCAAGACACATCGCTCATGCATGGAACAATCATGACTCGTTTCAACCTTCTAATGGCCTTCTGGTATCCATTAAGCCAGAAAACATGACAGAAGGCAACTAAAGAAACCAGAGGCCTTTTCCATACCTCAACCATCTTTGTCTTGTATCTTGCCATTCCAGTCTTGTGTACCTATCATAAGACTCAGCTAGTAAGTTTAATATTTGCCTTGAATCCAGTCTAAAGAATCCAACTCAAAAGACATTAACAATTAATTATTTCATTGGTCTTTGGCTGGTGATACAAAAGAAAATCCCTTTAAAGAAAACACCCTGAATTCATTTATTTAAAAAAAGTGTTTACTCTTACATGTTTAAACTTCAGTCACCTTCAAAGTACTCTCTGTTTGATGCAATACACTTATCGAGATTCTTTTTCCATTGCTCAAAACAGTTTTTGGAAATTGGAGTTTCTTTCATTGTGTTTGCCCATTTCATGATGGGTGATTTATAAGCATACCTGTCCACACTGTGCTGAGTGGTCAGCAGTTTTTGACCAAAAATGGCATGACCCCCATGCCCCACCCTCCCCATTCATTCAATCTAGCCCTGAGCAAATTTTTGTTTATTTTCTCAGAAGAAAAATGTCCTCAAAGGATAATGTTTTGCCAATGTGGAAGAAGTGAAACAAAAAACGGCAGCAGCACTAAAAGGAATCAAAATTGATACGATCAAAAACCGTTTTGAGCAATGAAAAAGTGTCTAGATAGGTGTATTCCATCAAATGAGGGATACTTTAAGGGTGACTGATGTTTAACTATGTAATGATACACAATTTTTTAATGAATACATTCCATTTCTTTGCCCCCCCCATCCTGTAAACTGCCTAAGATAATTTTTCAGGTGGCTTCAGCAAATGTTTGTGGATATCCACTAAATGCTAGGCACCTTATTTAGTACCATGGGGCAAATAAGAAGGACAAAATTTATGTCTCCAAGGAATCCATGCATAGCAATTGAAGCAGAGGCACAATACATCAGTAGTAAGGACCGATGTCGTATTGCAACAATGGTTTGGTAGTGATCAGCTAATAGAGATTAATTCTGCATGGATAGATCAGAGAGGACTTCATGGAGAGGTGACATTTGTAAAGAGTATCTTGCTAAGTTGGAGAAGGGGAAAAGGTGCATCAACCAGAAAGGAAAGCATAAACAAATGTAGATAGAGCTAAAAAATACATGATATCGAGGAGAGATGTCATTACCTGTGAGTAGACAGGCCAGGGGACCCGGTAGAAGAGAGTCACTGGACAATCTGTGAATGACCCCATCAATCTCAAATGCTGACTGTTTAAAATACATAGGGTAGTTTCTTCCTATCAAGACTATCTTTTAGAACAGGGGTTAGCAAACTTTCTGTTAAGTTTCAGTCCTTGCATGTTATGACTCTGCTATTAGAAAGTGAAAACAGTCGCAGACAAAATGTAAATATGTGGGCGTTGCTGCTTTTCAATTAATCTATTTATTTTATTTTATTTTGTAATTTTTAATTTTAAATATGTGGGGTACAATTCAGGGTTAGGTATACAAATGTTCATTATGCAGGTACCCTTGTTGATAAGGCTTGCTTCCCCTCCCCTGGCAGTTTCCCACTACTGTCAATTCCTTTCTTATAGTATTACAATAGTTGTTCAAGGTCTGCTTATGAGTGAGAACATGTGATATTTGGTTCTTTGTTTCTGTGATAGATCACTCATTATTATAACCTCTAAGTCCATCCAGGTTGCGGCAAAGTTCATAATTTGACCTTCTTTATGACTGTGTAATAGTCTATCGTGTATATGTACCACTTTTTAAAAAATTCAGTCCTCTTTCGATGGGCAGCACGGTTGGTTCCATGTTTTTGCTATTGTAAATAATGCTGCAATAAACATGCATGTGCAAGTATCTTTTTCATAGAGTGATTTGAATTTCTCTGGGTATATTCCCAGTAGGGGGATTGTGGGGTCATATGGGAAGTCAATTTTTAGATTTTTTTAGGAATCACCACACTGTTTTCCACAGGGGCTGTACTAGTTTACACTCCCACCAACAACAGTGTAGAATGTTCTCTTTTCACCACATCCTCTCCAGCATTTGTTGTTTTTTGAGTTATTGATAATGGTTGTCCTGACTTAGTTAAGTGGCATCTCAGTGTGGTTTTAATTTGCGTTTCTTTAATGACAACTAAGGTTGAGCATTTTTTCATGTGTCTATTGGCTGCCCGTATATCTTTCTTTGAGAAGTGTTTATTCATGTCTTTTGCCTACTTTTTAAGGGGCTGTTTGTTTTTTTGCTTTTCAGCACGTTTGAGTTCCTTGTAGATCTTAAATGCTAGGCCTTTGTCAGATATACAGTTGGCAAATATTTTTTCCCAGTCTGTGGGCT
>CAUYQG010277578.1:0-13413 GCA_963574415.1 Tarsius wallacei
TAAATTCCAAAATAAAAGAAAATCAACTATCTATACTTAAATTTACCCCAAGTTGAATTAATTTTATTAGACATTGCATAAAACAAAAAAAGGAAGAAACATGGGATCAGAAGTCAGGTTGAAAAATGGTACAAGGCAAACTATTTAAGGAATACCTACAATCTCCAAAGTGAAACATACCCTCAACCTTTTCTTATAAGGAGGCATTGTACATGGCTTAAGACAGGATGATGGCAAGCACTGTTATTTATATTTATATTTTATGAGAAGAAGCAAGGTTGACACAAAAAAAATCAAATAACAGGTCTAAGGAACTATATTTCAACAGTAGAAAAGAGTCTTGGTTAAATATTAAATAACATCTTTAAAATAAAATTTTTTTTTAAATTTCGAAAAGTTTAACGGTGACCATGCAATATTTTAAAAAATCTGGCAACAACTACAAAAAGAAAAAAAAAAATTTGAATAACAGAAAGTCTTTTGATAATAAACGAGAGCAAGCTAAGTATCCACAAAAAGTGTAAGAATTTTGCATTATGTTTCAGTGAGATATTTGTTAATGAATTGAGATTTCTGTCCAGTGGTATAGCAGTTATCTCCCTGCAAGAGGAATCAACGGTAAATTACTTCTATTTATCTTGTAGGTGTCTAATGGGGTAAAACATGATATTGAAATGGGGCGGCTACACGTTGAAAAAAATTAATATTTACTTACATTTAATAAAATGCTAAGCAGATTTTGCAGTCTATATAATAATAATTTTAAAGGAAATAAAATTATTTAACTAGAATTTATAATTGTTCCAAATCAAAATGCAATTTGTATAATTATGTGCTGTTTACCATACAATATCTCTATTATGCAACATTTCATCTTTTTTTAGAAAATTGTTGAAGATAAAAAATAAGTTGTCGTAAAACAGAAAATTATGATTGCAAAATAAATTACCTTAATAGTAGACATACTGGCACTCACACACTCACAAAAACAGCACTTAAACTTTCCCTCATTCTATACACAACTCAATGTTGAAAACAAATTGCCTCACACAAAGTAGACATTCAACAATTCTGACTGATTGAATGAATTAAAACATATTTCCAAAGGAGGACAGGAAGAGGAAGTGTGAAAATAAAGTAATTAAATGCAAGTTTTATTCAACTCAGGCAGAAAGTGCTTCTGTAGTCATAGCTTCACAGATGTCCACCTGCCAACCTTGCTTCTTAATCCCAAGTCTGGGAGGGAAAAAAAAAAGATGATCCCCTGATTTTAGTATTTGTTGTCATTTAACTTTCCTTGGAGGAATTCAGAGCTTTTTATCTGTTGACTATTTGTTCTGTACAATGTGCTAGAAAGAAGAACTTTTATTACAGAAACAGTATTGCTGAATAGATGTAAGTACAGTGAGATAGACTGTTCTGCTGGAGGTTGAGAGGTCAGTGCTGTCCACAGTAGGCGACAGAGACCAATATCCCTGACCTGCAGTCTTTTTTCTAATTACTGACACAGACACTTTTTGTAAGAGTTTGTCTCCACATGCTCTGGGCTAAGGTTCATTGTGCGGGGGAGGATGGACCCTTTCATTAGGAGAACTGTGAGGTTGAAAATAAAGTTTACACTTCTTTCTCTTAAGGGAATGCTTCAATAACCTAATACAAATAATTTCCGGTGCTGAACTCTGTAATATTATCTGATGGATTTTTTCACATAATGCTTATTCCCTTTCTTCACCACTATTATACTTTCTTCTTCCTCTACTTATTATTATTTTGTAATTTTTTCTTACTGAGATTATTCATACAGAACTCTTTTCAGCCTGGATCTCTATTGAGACTTCCAGGACAAATATTCAATAAATCTTTAATTTCTAAGCAGTTTGCAAGCAACCATTAACCTGTTTTTTGCTATTATAATTTTTTTGAATTTGGGCACACTGTTTTGGATATCAGAATTAAAATATATAAATGCTCAGATCTTAACATAATTATGTATAAGAGTATTGTGTGTATCGGTAAAAACAATTCAACAAAATCCATCATAAAATTTGTATTATATTACTGTAAGGATAATAACAAATTAATGTCTTTCCAAATGTAATAATTACATAGAATGCAGGCTTGATATAAAACATGGTCGACTTATTTTAGTCATATTATTTAAAAATGCAAATCAGAGCATGTAATATTGTGTGTTTTTTGTTTGTTTGTTTTTGCTATAATGATACACACTTGTTCTTTGAATAAAGTGCAAAGTCAAAAAGTCAACCTGGCTCCAGAACCCTAGAAGATCTGAATTTTTTTTCCAAATTCACCTTTTATAACACTCTTAACTCTCTCTTGTCCTTTTTTAAAAGACCATTTATTCTTATTTTTTTAATTTTTTATTTTAAAGATGTGAGGTACAATTCAGGGGTAGGCATACAAATGTTCATTATGCAGGTACCCTTGTTGATGAGGTGTGCCCCTCCCCCTGGCAGATTCCCACTACTGTCAAGCCTGCCCCCCATGCCTGGCAGTGTCTCACTACTGCCAACCCTTTTCTAATAGTATTGCGATAATTATTCAAGCTCCGCTTATGAGTAAGAACATGTGATACTCAGTTCTTTTTTTCTGTGATAGATCACTCAGTATTATATACTCTAAGTCCATCCAAGTTGCTGTGAAGTTTATAATTTTGTTCTTTATGGCTGGGAAATATTCCATCGTGTATATGTACCACATTTTTTTATCCATTCCAGTTTTGATGGACAGCACGATTGGTTCCATGTTTTTGCTAGTGTGAACAATGCTACAATAAACATGTGTATAACGGTATCTTTTTCATAGAGTGATTTGAATTCCTCTAGGTATATTCATAGTAGGATGATTGCGGGGTCATATGGAAGGTAATTTAATGGATATTGTGTTAAATCTGTAGATTGTCTTGGGTAGGATGGACATCATAACAATGTTGATTCACCCATCCATAAGCAGGGAATATTTTTCCATTTGTTTGTATCATCTTTGATTTCTTTGAGCAGTGTTTTGTAGTTTTCATTGTAGAGGTCTTTCACGTCTCTTGTTGGAAAGATGCCAAGGTATTTCATTTTTCTGTGGCTATTGTGAATAGGTTTGTGCTTTTTATTTGGGTTTCTGTTTGTTTATGGTTGGTGTATAGAATTGCGACTGTCTTTTGCACATTTATTTTATACCCTGAGACTCTGCCAAAGTCCTTTATAAGTGCAAGGAGGTTTTTGACAGATTCACTTGGGTATTTGAGGTCTAGAATCATGTCTTTTAACATATGTCTTTTAACATATGTTCATCAAGGATATTGACCTGCTGTTCTCTTTCTTTGTTGAATCTTTACCTTGTTTGGGTATCAATGTGATGTTAGCATTAAAATGATTTGGAGAGAGTTCCATCTTTCTCAATTGCGTGGAAAATTTTCAGTAGGATTGATATCATCTCCTCCTTGTATATTTTGTAGAATTCTGCTGTAAAGCCATCTAATTCAGGGCTTTTTTTTTTTTCCAGGTAGTTTTCTTATGGCATAATCAATTTCCTGGATTGTAATTAGTATATTTAGGGTCTCAATTTCTCCTTGTTTCAATCTGGGGAATTTGTGTGATGTCAGAAAGTCCTCCCTTTCCTTTAGATTTTCAAATTTTTTTCCATACAAGTGTACATGGTAATCTCTGATAATCTTTTGTATTTCTTTGGAGTCAGTTATGCCTTGATCTTTAGTATTTCTGATTGTGCTTATTTGTGCTTTTACACTCTTTTTCTTGGTCAGTCTAGCTAAAGGGTCCATCAATCTTGTTTATCCTTTCAAAGAGCCAGTTTTTTGTTTTGTTGAGTTTTGTGTATAATATATTTGTCTTCTATGTCCTGAATTTAGGCTTTTATTTTGGTGATCTGGATTGTTCTGCTGAAGTTAGGGTTTTGATGGTCATGCCTTTCCAGCTTCTTTAGGTGATTTGTTCGGTTGTTAACTTGTGATCTTTCCATTTTCTTCATGTGTTTTCATAGAGATATGAAATCCCCTCTTATTCCTGCTTTCAAGGCATTCCAGAAGTTTTGGGAAGGTGTTTCTTCATTTTCATTTGTTTTCAGGTATCTTTTAATCTCTGTTTTGATTTCCTTGTTGACCCATGGGCTGTTTAGCATCATGCTATTTAGTGTCCATGTCTTAGTGGGTTTTGGGGAAACTTTGTTGGTGTTGATATTTATTTTTATTCCACTGTGGTCTGAGAAGGTGCATGGCAGTATTTCAATCTTATGGAATTTGTACTTGATTGATGGTCAAGAATGTGGTTGATCTTAGAGTACATTCCATGTGGTGATGAGTAGTATGTATATTCTGTGGTTGTTGGCTGGAATGTTCTGTAGGTATCAATTAAGTCCATTTGGTCAAACGTCACTTTGAGGTTCTGGATCTCCTTCTTGATTTTTTGCCTTGACCATCTGTCTAGGGTTGTGAGTGAGGCATTTAAATCCCCAACTATGATAGTGTTAGAGTCAATGTCTTTTTTAAGTTTACTTAGTAGCTGCTTTATGAAAGTTGGTGCTCCTACATTGGGTGCATATATGCTTAGGATGGATATTTCTTGTTGATGGATAGAAACTTTTATCATTATGTAGTGACCTTCCATATTTGTTTCAAATTTTGATAGTTTGAATAGTTTTTTGTCTGATATTAAGATCGTGACCCCTGCTTTCTTTGGTGTTTTGTTCGCCTGAAATTTTGTTTCCCATCCTCTTACGTTGGGTCTGTGAGTGTCCTTTCTGGTGAGATGAATCTCCTGGATACAATATATTGTTTGCCTCATGATATATTATCCATTTTGCCATTCTATGTCTTTTCAGTGATGCATTTAGTCCATTCACATTCAGGCTAATTATTGAGATATGAGAGTTTACCCCTGTCATGAGGTTCCTATAGAGTTTGTTGTTGTTGCTGCTGTTTGTTTGTTGTCTTTCTTTTGATTTTTGGATTGATTCATGTGTTTTCAATCTTTTCCCTGCATTCTTGGGAAGGGTGTTATTCTTCTTTTTTTTTTTTTTTTCTTCTGTGTTTAATACTTTCTTGTTTCTTGTTGAGCTGGTCTATAATCTGCATAAACTTTTAGGGATTGAATGTCTGGGAAGGATTTCAATTCTCCATCACTGATGAAGCTTAGCTTAGCTGGGTAGGTAATTCTTGATTGAAATTGTTTATCTTTGAGAGCTTTGAAGATTGGTCTGCAAGCTCTTCTAGCCTGAAGTGTTTCTGCAGATAAGTTTGTAGTTATTCTAATTGGTCTTCTTCGGTAGGTAGTCTGACAGAAAATAAAAATAAAAACAAGCAAATCAATCAAACAAACAAAAAACCATAAAAACAAAACTCACTCTGAAGTCATTCCTGAAACTCCAACTTCCTTTCAGCTCTGGTCCCCAGCCTGCCCTTCTCCTCTGTTCTCTGTGCAGGCTGATAGGGTTGCTCTCAGCATGGGTCAGATGCTCCATGGACTACTGTGGGAGTAGAGCGGATCATATCTGAATTCACCCAGCTTGCTGCCTCTGCTGCCAAGTCTCCTACTCAGATTTGATGTGTCTGTGCCTGTTCCAGCGTGGGGGAGGGGTGTCTGTCTCTCCAAGTTTGATGAGGAGATAACTTCTAGGTCCCAGGTTGGCAACTGGGCAGAGCTAGGTGGGGTAATACAGTTCTCTGTGTGTTCACAGGGCAGAGAAAATTGCGCCTGTCGATGTTTCCTCACTGGTGGCAGGGCTCCTTTCCAGCTTTCCACTACCTGTCCTCTCCATGGATTCTGGGGATCTGTCTCTCTGCTGTCACAGATGATGGTGTTGGCTGGGCAACAGGTGGTGCTTTTCGCTGCCTCTTCTCAGGAGAGCCCTGAGAAGAGCAGATGATCCTGCATGCTGAGGACTCCAGTCTCAGAGCAGTGAAGGGTTGCAGTCACCTCTGGAGGAGAACCCCAGGTGCATGAACCCAAGTCTCCCCCAATGGATTTCACTCACCCACCAGCACATACCCACTCACGCAGAGAATCTATGGACACTCACTTTTACAGAGGCTCTCACAGTCTGACCTGTTCTATCGCCATCTTGCCAGAAATTCTCTTGTCCTTTTATAACACGGCAAAAGTGACCTTTTATATTCCTAGAACAGATGATATATACTTCTTTGTCAAGACACTTGCATTAAGATGTTTCCAGTCTATATATATATATATTTTTTTTTTTCCCTAGAATTTTCTTTTCCTGGGTAGCTGGAAATTTCTTTTTTTATTCCAGCTCCCAAATGGAACTCCTCAGTTAGGCATTTTTAATAATGTTGTCCTCACATATGCTTATACTCCTTTTCATACTGCCTTGCTTTATTTTATTTGCAGACTTTGTTGTCTGAAAATAACTTTCTGTTTTTTGTTTAATTGATTTAACCATGTATTGATGGTTCTTGTCTCTAGAAATGAAAGTTCTTTAAAAGCAGGAGACATTTTTGTCTTATTCACCACTATATTTCCAGAGTCTAGAATAATAAATGACTTAAATAAATGTACAATAATTAAATGTATCTTTCAACAGGAGAGTCATGCTGAGGATTTTATACAATGAGAAAATGCAAAATATCTTGTCTTTAAAGGTAACAACCACACTCATTTTTTTCATCCTTGATGAAGCTAAGCTGTCACTGGATTAAATATTTAAGTATTCATTACCATCATTTCATTCCCCCAGAAAAAGATTAGGAAAATACAAAGACAATTTAGACACATAAATAAATAATGACCCCTCCTGCCTTGAAATTGATAAAGAAATAGATACACTCTTTGCTCTTTCTAATCCCATCTACTCCTACATCTTAGTCTGATAGTCACTAGCAGAGCATATGGAAGATAGAAAAGAAAATATATGAATGATTGAAAGATACATACATCAGAAAAACAAACACATTTTTTTCTCCTCTTACACAGTCATTCAGAATGCTTTTGACACTAGATTTGTGGAGGTTGTTTTCCCATACCCAAACCCATTCTCCAGCAAACACCAGTTGGGTCCTTGTAATTAAACTGTATTCCAGGCCGGGCTCGGTGGCTCAGCCTGTAATCCCAGCACTTTGGGAGGCCGAGATGAGTGGACTGCCTGAGCCCGCAGGTTCGAGACCCACCTGGGCAACTTGTCGAGAGCTCATCTATACAATAAATCAAAAATTAGCTGGGCGTGGTAGCGTGTGCCTGTAGTTTCAGCTACTTGGAAGGCTGAGGCAGAAGGATCACCGGAGCCCAGCAGGTCGATGCTGCAGTGGCCGGCTCCAGTCTGGGTGACAGAGTGAGACTCCAACTCAAAAAGAAAAAAAAAAAACTGTATTCTAGCATTATCTACCTGAATATAGTGTCAAACCCCATAGGTTAAGGGCTCAGTTCCATATAACAGTTCCCACTTCATATGTCAAGACCTATGTTGTGACCAACTTGCTATAAAACAGGATTCCCAAGACACCCTCTTCAGACCTGATTAATTTGCTAGAGAAGCTCACAGAACTCAGATAAATACTTTACTTACATTTACTCATTTATCATAAAGTATATTATAAAAGACACCAATAAGTAGTCAGGTGGAAACAATGCATAAGGCAAGGTATGTAGGAAGGAGCACAGAGCTTTCATGCCCTCTCTGGAAATAGCACCCTCCAGGAATGTCTGTAGGTATGTTCAGTAAGCAGAAACTCTTCAAACTCTGTCCTTTTTGGTTCTTATTGAGGCTTCATTTTGTAGGCATGTTTAATTAACTTCACTGGTCACTGGTAAACAACTTAATCTTCAGCAACTCTCTCCTCATCAGTGGTCATGGGTGGAGCTGAAAGTTACAAACTTCTGATTATATGGGTTGGTTTCCCTAGCAACCAGCTCCCAACCCGAGCCTATTCTGGATTCCAGCAAGAGTGGCTTCACAGAAACAAAAGATGCTTCTATCACCCAAGAAAGTCCAAGGGATTTAACAACCCTGTATCAGATGTTCCTATCACTCATGAAAGTACAAGTGCCTTAGAAACTTTATCAGGAACCAAGGTCAAAGTTATATATTAAAACAAAAAATTCACCCAGGGTCCAATCTACAAGACTTTTGGAAACTGATATATAATAATGTTTTGTGATTCTAAATGCCTCTAAATGGAGTCACGTATGACAAGTAACTCTGCCTACAATGAAACTTTTGACCCCTCAAAGTGATAAGCATCTGTATGTATGATGAACTGAGGTGATAGATAATACCTACTGTGGCCAGACATGACAAGAAAATGAAGCCAAAAAGCAGCTGAGACATGGGCTATGAACATTCCTTCAGAGGGCCATAAAATAGCAAAGAAACTGATCAGGGCTGAGATTCCTCCTAAAGCTCTGCCTGTGAGAACTGTGAGTTGTCTCTTTCATCTTTTGGAGCTCTGCTAGAAGAGCCATAACCCTACTCCCCCCATCCTTGCTGATAGTGATTCCAGGAAAATATGGATCTGCCTGGCTTATCTGTGATTATGCTGGTGTCCTGAACTACTCTCTGTGGTTCATTCCCCCTCTCCCTTATAACTGCCTGTGTGTATTGAACATATTTACCTGATTGTTGGTATGTGATCACTTCATGATATACCATGAATTCATAAGCATTTAATTGGCCATTGACTCATTGTGAGACTTTCTGGCCCCTAGATCTGAGTTAGCACAAGTGGATTGATTCCACCAAAAGCCAGAGCAGAGACCAAATATGTATTACTTATTATATCACAATAAGTATCTGGGTAATAGAGGAGGAAGAGGTGATGCTGAACATTTGGTTGATCCTATTTTAAGAACTATTAATGTTGGGTCCTTAATGAAGATACCATTTATACATCCTCAGCACTAACATCTCACCTTCTATGCTCCTCCCTACATAGCGGGAACTCGATTTCATTTCTCAGGCTCTGTTGGCTTCAGTGTTCTCACTTGGTTACATTAATGAGAGGTACTTTAAGAAATTTGAAATTATGATGGCTCACACCTGTAATCTCAGTACTTTGGGTGACCCAGGCAGGAAGATTGCTTGAGGCCAATAATTTGAGACCAGCCTGGGCAACATAGCAAGACCTCATGTCTATAAAATAATTTAAAAAAACTAAAGAAATTTGAAAAGTGCAAGAGGGAAAGAAGCCATTATTTTCCTCCAACGTTGTCAGGTAGATGTAGAGATAGATAGAATTTGTTAGAATTGCAATGGCCTCCCTGTGAGTGCCTGCAAATGATATATTTTGCTAACAAAGGAAGCTGTAATTACCAGCATCAAGTTTCTCTGCTTAAATTTCTGTCTTTCTGAAATCCAGCCATAGTTCACTTTCTGAAAGTCAGTGTAGCTTTTCCTGACCTAATTGTATTATGGGAATGCCTGTAAGGAGGAAAATGGAGCAGGGGGCAGAAAGGCCGGGAGCACTATCAGACCACAATGTAAGTGTGACCCAAAGTTAGGAAAAGGAAGTAAAGGTGGATGAAAGCCTCCTAGACTTCAGGGCATTCCAGGGAAGATTAAACAGAGCCACTGGGGAGTCCTCAAACCAAAGTCAACTATTCTGAGGAGGCTTTCGTTTCCTGGGAATGAGCCCTCCTTGGCACTCCTGTGATGCGTTTCAGAGGCAGCAGCTGAGTCTCAGAGCCAATTATGCTCCCAGAAGTTGGAAGCCTGCCAGGTGCACCCACATGGGCTTCACAAATAAGGATATGGAAAAATGCATAAAGTTTAAAAGTATATATGTAAATTTTGATGAGTTATCCTACTGCTTGTGGTATTATTTTTTTCATTTGCCAAAGGTAAATAAAAACACTTCCTCTATCTGACATTGTTCCTGTGACAGTGAAAATCCTATAAGGACTCCATGAGTAAACCCATGCTGAAATATTAAAAATGGAACACTTGTCATAGCCAATACAAGAGAAGATAAAGAGAATAATTAATGAGAAGATAAATCAGATAAATTTCAGATATAATCTAACATATGCTGTGATACAATAATTATCTGTGGGTAATAAAAAGTAGATTGAGCCGGGCTCGGTGTCTCAGCCTGTAAGCCCGCGCTTTGGGAGGCTGAGGCGAGTGGACAGCCTGAGCCCACGGGTTAGAGACCCGAGTGGGCAACTTGGCGAGACCTCATCTCTACAATAAATCAAAAAAATTAGCTGGGCGTGGTAGCGTGCGCCTGTAATTCCAGCTACTTGAAAGGCTGGGGCAGAAGGATCGCTGGAGCCCAGAAGGTCGAGGCTGCGGTGGCCGGGAGCGTGCCACTGCACTCCAGTCTGGGTGACAGAGTGAGACTCTAACTCATAAAAACAAAAAAAAAAAGTATATTGAAACCAGTGAGCACTCCACACAGTGCTCAGTATCACCAATACTAAGGAATACTCACCAGATTCCAGAAGAAACAATCATGAACAAAGGAGAGTGATGCCCATAGATATACTTTTTGGTTTTGATACCAAATCTCACTTACCTGTCTCAGCATCTTACATCACTAATGAAAAACTGAAATAAAAGTCAGTTCTCTTATAATGTTCACCTTCATAAAATCAGTATTTTTCTGATTTAATAGCTAATCTGATTTAATACTCATATTATTTTAGTGATTGGTAAAACATAAGGTCCTCTGTAATTAACAGATATCATAGGCTACCAGAGGTATTTCTCTTAGAATACAATTTCAAACTCTCTATTACTTTCCTTTTTAAGGTCAGATAAAAATAATTGTCTTAATAATCAATAGTGTATTTTGTAAAATATATCATTTGATTAAGAGAAATGATCAGTGAACTACCATCTGGATCTCACTACATTGTCTCATCACAGAACTCTCTTGTTCTATAGACTTGTGTTTTGCCATGATGTCCTTGACTGTTATTGGTATTACTAAAAATAGTACAGTAAATCTGGTCACTAACTTTGCAGTAAGGATTTAACTGTTTTCATTCCATTAAACAAGGAAATATCTATGAAAAATGTTGGAAAATGTTTATAAGTGATCAAATACATGTAGCTCTCACTCTGCCTCATTGCATAGTTCTGGAAAATAATTATTCAAGCAAGAACTGTGCAAAGTTATCTTAATAATCAATGGAAAATGTCTAAAATTTTTGTTCTGTATACTTTAAAATTTTTTGTAAGAGCATTAAAAATTTATTCTCAGGTATAAATGAATGGGAAAATTAAAATAGTAAAGCTAATATTTGTTAAGTACACAGTATAACACATTAGCAACATTGAAAATTAAAATATTTATTTGCAAAAAACATACCAAAAATATTTGATCAGTACTTGCCTTTCTTTGACTTATAAATTAGGATAGGAAGCAAGAATCTTTTCTATGCCTTGGTGAGTTGTCATATTCCTTTCTATGTTTGCATCAGTTTTCAATATTTCATCCTCTTTGTGCTTTCAATGTTGTAAGAAATCACAGAAATTTTCATTAATGTAAAGTTTCTGATAGCATCCCTTCTCCAGTATCCTTATTTTGTCACAATCATTGTCCTCATTTATGTCTGTAAGTCCACCCTCACAAAGTTCCTCTGATTGTGTATCTAGATTTCTCAAGTAATGACATTGCCAATGTTTCCATGGTTTGTTATTTATTTTTTGACTCTGTGTGCATTTAATTCAAATTTTAATTTCTCCATTATCATCTTGTATTTATTTTCTGCAGTTTAATCTTTGTTTTCCTATTATTTCTTTCAATTATCTTTTTTTATAAATTGCCATGTGGGTTATTCCCAAGACAAGAAAACAACACAACTACATGTTTTGCTGTCTGTACATGAACTGAAAAACACATGTGCAGTAACCAATCACCAAGAGACTGTGCAGGAAGCAATGTAATTGGCCAATGATCATGATATACTTCAGTTATGTACATAGTTATTTGTTGAACGAATAGCTAGTGAAAAGTGAGGGGGGAATTAAAAAAAAAAAAAAACAGTATTATCTTTTGGAAGGTGGGCCCCTCGTAGTACACTTAGAATATGTTCCTTGGAACAAATGGTCAAAAAAAGTCTTATCAGGAAATTTTGAGACGGTTATGTCACCATTTGTGGAAGAAATATACTGAGTTGTGGCAAACAGGTGACTCATTCTTCTACCACGACAATGCCCCTGCCCATACTGCACTGAGTGTTCAGCAGTTTTTGACCAAAACCAGCATGACCCCTGTACACCACCCTCTTTATTCACTCGATCTCACTCCAATCTATATTTTTGGCTCCCTTTGTTGAAAAAAGTCCTCAAAGGAATATATTTTGCCAATGTGGAAGAGGTGAAAACAAAACAGCAGAAGCACTAAAAGCATCAAAACTGCTTAGTTCAAAAACTGTTTAGAGCAGTGGAAAAAGCATATCAAAAGGTGTATTGTGTCAAACAAAAAGCACTTGAAGGTGACTGAAGTTTAAACATGTAAGAATAAGCACACAACTTTTAATAAATTAATTCTGTTTGGAGAGACCTCCTTTTATGTACCTTATATAATAAATTACAGTAATAATAATATAGTAAATAAAATTTGGAACATGTTTTTTGGGGCAAGTATTATTTAAATAAACCATGGAAACTGAATTCCATGCATATCAGAAATTATGCTAAGTGAAGACTGCTTGTTAGTGGAATAATGGTAATTTCTCAGAGCAATGAAAATTGTTTTCCTATATAGACCAGTGGTGTACATTCAAAATTTAATGAAAGCCACAATAGCAAGCCATATATGCAATTTTAAATATCCTCGTAGTCACTCTAAAAAATGCAAAAAAGAACCAGGTGAAATTAGTTCACTAAAATATTTTATTTATCCCAATAAATCCAAAATATTATCACATAAATATGTAATATAAGTAAAAATGTTTACTCACATATACATTATTATTTCATCCTAAGCCTTTAAAATTTAAAGCATATTTTACCCATATAATGGCACCAGCCATATTCCAAGTGCCAAAATGCCACCTGTGGCTAGTTACTATTGCATTGGACAGCATGAATATAGACATTAAAAACTTAAAAATGAATTTTTTTTCCTGTTTGTATTGAATTTTTAAGAATTTTTGGTAAAAGATGTGGGCTGCTCCTTTTAAGTACATTTGAGTTAATGACATGAATGCTGTGAATTACTGCTACTCTAATTTAGGCTTTGTTCCCCTAAGTTTCAGGGAAAAAAGCGAGAAACGGGGATTGTTTGAAACTTTAAAAAAATGTTTGGAGAAAAAGCCCAAATAAACACAATCAGAAACACAAAAGATCAAATCACAACTGACCCTGAAGAAATACAAAGGATTATCAGAGACTATTATGTACACATATATGGAAACAAACTTGATAACCTAGATGAAATGAAGGACTTTCTGACATCACACAACCTCCCCAGGTTAAAACAAGAAG
>CAUYQG010277582.1:0-10070 GCA_963574415.1 Tarsius wallacei
CCCGGCTGATTTTTTGATTTATTGTAGAGATGAGGTCTTGCTTGCCCAGGCGGGTCTCGAACCCGCGGGCTCAGGCAATCCACTCACCTCAGCCTCCCAAAGGCGCGGGATTACAGGCTGAGCCACCGAGCCCGGCTTAGAACAAGCATCTTATTGTAAGGTTTTCCTAAAACAGATAAGACAATGCTTGGTTTCTGTTCATTTAAAAATGCACACACTTTCCTGATATTATTTAAAATCATAATCCCTTGATGTACAAAATGGCCCATATTCACAGAAACATCTGAGTCATTCAAAAATAACAGAATTAGCATGAACTTCTGACAAGGATCCTTCTTCAAGAATTACTTTTGCAAAGTTTTATATATGTGCAGTTTCTGGGATGAAGTCATTCAACTTTCAATATATTTTCAAACAGATCAGTGACCCTAAAAGTAGAATCCCTACTCCAAAAAGCCCAATGTTAGTTTATAATTCTAAAACCAGAAAGCAATTTAATATTCGCATTACTTACAAGGGGGACTCAAAAAATCCTGGCATTATCTTTTAAAGGGTGGGGCCTTTGTAGTATACTCAGAATTTGTTCCTCTGGATTAAACAGTCAACCAAAATTTTTGTCTGGAAGTTCTGAAAAGGTTGTGTCACAATTTGTGGGAAAACTCCCAAGTTGTGGCAAACGGGCGACTGGTTCTTCCACCACGACAATGCACCTGCACGTACCACGCCAAGTGTCCAGTCGTTTCTGATCAAAAATGCCCCACCCTCCTTATTCACCTGGTCTCACCCTGAATGACTTTTGTTTGTTTCCCCAGATGAAAAAAGTCCTTAAAGGGAAACATTTTTCCAATGTAGAAGAGGTGAAACAAAAAACGGCAGAAGCACTAAAAGCTATCAAAATTGACAAGCTCAAAAACGGTTTTGAGCAGTGGAAAAAGCTTCTTGATATGTGTATTGCATCAAACAGAAAGTACTTCGAAGGTGACTGAAGTACATATGCAAGATAAATATGCACTTTTTTACAAATAAATCCAGGTTTTTTGGGGTCCTCCGTGTATCACATTTTCTGTACTTTGTACTGAGCCTAGCCCACTTGTTTCCCAGCTGTTTCTGTTAATTACCTTGTTATCCGCTAACTGCCTAGCCTTGTCAGGTTGTGAAAACAAACATGCCTTCAAACTTCACCCACACGGGTATGCCATGCAATGTATCTCTTTGCCATCACTCCTGACATCTTTATCTAGAACATTTCAAGACTGCTCCTTGCTTGTGTCCAGAAGTAATTACTCACCTTATTCATTGGATATATTTCTGGAAGATTTGTAGCTGCTTCCTGACTACACTGATTACGATCTGTTACCAATGAAGCTATTTAAAAGAAGGCAACTCCCAAAAGGGAGCTCCAACTTGTTCTGCGTAACAGCAGCACTGTCAGTGTAAGTACCTAACATACCAAAGGGACTATTTTAAAGAACAACCATCATTCGAATGTAATGCATTTGAAATTTCTTTTCTGAAACTCCCGTCCTTCTTCACGTATCATTTTGCTGATGTTCTCCACTAAAACCACGTTTCAAACAATTCAGCACTACATTGACAGTTTAAAGATCACGGTAGTCATCTTGGCAATGATAACACTGAGTGCCATGTACTGTAATTCTCAAGAATACAGTATCACTGCTTCAAGTGTAATTTTTGAAAATTCCTAACTCTGTAAAGCTATGCTAATTTCCCTGGCTGGATATATTAGAATGCAATCTAAACTTAAAGAAAGATGTCTTTATTGTCTTAAAAAGTTTCCAAAATTAACTTATAAAATAAGCACACATTTATAAGTATACTTAACAATCTACTGTCATTATTCTTATCCAGTTTTATAACACCCAAAGCAGTATTTTTTTTGAGTTGGAGTCTCACTCTGTCACCCAGGCTGGAGTGCAGTGGCACGTTCAAAGCCACCGCAATTTCGACCTGCTGGGCTCAAGTGATCCTTCTGCCTCAGCCTTCCAAGTAGCTGGAACTACAGGCACGTGCTACCATCCTAGGCTAATTTTCTTTTTGTTTTGCTTTGTTGGAGTCTCACTCTGTCCCCAGGCTGGGGTGCAGTGGCATGCTCATGCCACCGCAGCTTCAACCTGCTGGGCTCAGGTGATCCTTCTGCCTCAGCCTTCCAAGTAGCTGGAACTATAGGCATGCGCCACCATGCCCAGCTAATTTTTTGATTTGTTGTAGAGATGAGGTCTCACCAAGTTGCCTGGGCTGGTCTCGAACCCATGGGCAATCCTCTCACCTCGGCCTCCCAAAGTTCTGGGATTATAGGTGTGAGCCACTGCAGCCGGCCTCCCAATGCAATATTTTGACAGCATAGCAACCTGTTAAAAATGACTGCCTCTGGTGAGTACTGGCAGGAGCAGATGAGGAAAAGGGAGCCTTTGTGTTTTCATTTTTTACTTTAAACATCTTTGTACTGTCTGTTTTTAAAAAGTACTTTTTAATGAAACACTGAACAAAGTAAAAGGGTACAGTTATAAAATCAAGAATTTCCACATTTATTTTACCCTCCCGTTAGTCCCACTTAGCTCCCTTAGGAGACTGTAGCACTCTGAGAGCAGGTACCTAATGTCTTCCACAGTGCTCAAGGTCCCTCACAGCTTCCCCATTGCAGATGTGCTACATCTGGATCAGTAGAGGGGAAGGTGATGGGGGTAAGAGGAGTCAACAAGTCTTGGAATGAGCCTTAAAAAAAGGCATTTCCATTTGGAAGGGAGACTTCAGAATACACGGATCTATTATCTTCCCCATGTGAAATGTTAATATCTACTCACAACCCTACCCGCTCTGCTCCTTAAACATTTAGAACCCCACTTGAACAGGATGTAAGCAGGAATGAGGAATTTGGAAATCTTCTATCCTAAACTGCAAAATCTAATACTATGCAGAGGCTATGGGTTTAAATGAGGTCAAGGAGAACAACCGCGTGAAAGCAGCTGCTGACAAACCTGTCCCAAATTTACTGAAGGGGTGTTTGGGATTTCCTGTAGCTTTTTCCAACTGGAAGAGTCTCCAGGCATCATTCATCACATTCTTCTCATGTTCCGAATCCACTGCGTTCACCTCTCTGTCTTTGCAACTCTCATCAAACAAGGGGCACAGGAAAAACTGTGCAAACCTAAGGGTGTGAAACATAATTAACAACTTGAAAGCTACCATTTTAAAAGAATGACTTTTTAAAAATATTTCTGAAATTCATGATAGGAAATGTCATTCTATAAGATAAAATACTATCATTGCTACTAAGAAAAAAGAAATAGGCCAGGCTCGGTGGCTCAGCCTGTAATCTCAGCACTTCGGGAGGCCGAGGCAAGTGGACTGCCTGAGCCAGCGGGTTGGAGACCCGCCCGGGCAACTTGGCGAGACCTCCTCTCTACAATAAACCAAAAACTAGCCGGGCGTGGTAGCGTGCGCCTATAGTTCCAGCTACTTGAAAGGCTGAGGTGGAAGGATCACCTGAACCCAGCAGTTCGAGGCTGAGGTGGCCACGAGTGTGCCACTGCACACCAGCTTGAGTGACAGAATGAGACTACAACTCAAAAAAATAATAATAATGCAGTGAAAAACCTCAGGTATGACACAGTAGCACGAGCAAGCCATGATTATAGTTTTATGAAATAGTAAGAGAAACAGTCTATAAATTTTAATAAGCAGTGACTAAACGAATAACAAGGTATGTAACTTTAACATAAGAAACCATTGTTTTTCTGGGGCTATTCTTTAATAATAGTACCAAAGTTTAACTAAGATACCCTCATATAATAAATTAACTCTCCTATATTAGCCTGCAATTTAAATCATGATTTCATGTAGTAATTTTTCTTACATGATTTCATGTAGAAACTTTACATCTCATCTAATAAGAGCAAGACTCAGAATTCAGATAAAGCCAAAGGCACGGATTCTGAATGGGACTACTTATTCACCGGGCCTGAGACTCTCCAGTCTATAAACATCTCAGTTACTACACCTCACAGTCCAGCTGTCACAGAAGCCATTATCATTACTTGTTATTTATTTTGAGTGCACAAGTGAATATGATACTGTGCTAAGCACTTTGCACATACCAATCCAAAGGGGAACTCTATCTATCTCGAGTTTATAATCAAAAGTGTATGGAAGTGAAAAATTTCTGGACATATAACCTCTTTTGCTACCTCAACACACCCAGGCTGGAAAGGTGTCTAACAACTATACACCAAAGCTGGATAGGCCCATGTAAAGGGTCATGTTTTTGACACAGCATCATCAAGTTTTTTAAATGATGCTCTTTTACAAGTGGACTTTTACTCCAAGCCAAGTAATAGACATCCTTCATCATACAGAGATGTATTAGATGAACATCTGCTGTAGCATTTGTAAAGCAGGAAATGAAATTCAGTGTATGATCCCGGGGAACTCGTTAATGGAAGTCTTCTGGGAATATATATAAAAGATGATTGTACCTCAAAGCTGTTGCCTAAAGACTGAAATATAAGATGGAATAAGTAGGAAACAGCCTACTTTGACCCAGTCACATATCGTAAAACTATGCTAATTTTTTTGAAATACAATGATGATTACTAATATAAGTAAGCAAATAAAATCGACAATGACTAAAACTATAAAGTCAAACTTCATAACAGACCCATCAAAAAGCTACTGAACTATAACCTAGGTACACAGAAAACTATAAAAATTCACCAAGGATAAATAACACTTTGAATAATGAATCAAATCACTGATATAACAAAAAGTTAGAAAGTGTTAGCTGTACAAAAAACTGACCAAGAAATTAAACTGGTCTAATGGAGTTTGCTCCAGAAAATACTTTCAAAATATCCCCAGGGCTGAAACAGCAGGTCAAAACATTCTGTATCTATTAAGTATCCTTGAGAAGTAAGAAACAGGAGAAGAACAGAATATTTAAGGTCTGGCATTCTGGAACAGAAGTGTGTCTGAAAAGAGATCCGTGCCACTATCCCAGGTCAGTCTTTGTCACATGCCTTATATGCGACACCAGTTAGAATGGGAAGGGCTAGTGAGAATTTTACAAGTCAGTAAAATATTTGGTAGGCCTGTAGGCTAGTTTAAAGTTACATGCCATTATTTTTCCTTTACCACAAAGTAAATATATATCACTCATTTTTTCTTTTTGAGAAAAATACTGGTTAAAATACCTTAACAGAAACTATAAAGCTATGAAGCCATCTATGTAAAAAGTCATTGCTGTTGTTGTGGTTATTGTTATTATTTGAATAGGAGTATCACTCTGTTATCCAGGCTGGAGTATAGTGGCACAATCACGGCTCACTATAGCCTTGACCTCCTGGGCTTAGGCAACCCTTCTGCCTCAGCCTCCTGAGTAGCTGGGACTACAGGCACTCAACCCTATTCCTCACTAATTTTTGCATTTTTATTTTTATTTTTTAGAGACAAGGTCTCACTATGTTGCCTAGGCTGGTCTTGAACTCCTGGGCTCAAGCAATCCTTCGTCCTCCCAAAGTGCTGGAATTACAGTCATGAGCCACCACACCTGGCCTGTAATTGTTATTACTAATGTGATAGGAATGAAAAGTTGAATAATTCATAGGGTATTCAGCATTACCTGTCGAGGGCACCTTCTAGGTGTTCGTGGGAGACATCAAAATAGTAATTGGTATGTTCTCCACTAGTAAAGGCATTTGAACTTCCTGCATGTTCACTGAGAAACTGGCTGTATTCATTTTCTTTAGGGTATTTCTTTGTTCCCAAAAAAAGCATATGTTCACAAAAATGACTTAAACCAGCAATATTTGGAGGATCTGATAATGAACCTGAAAGAGAAAACACATATATAACAAATCATTATTTTACGTTGAAAGCTAGTAAGTACAGATGAATTACAGATGATTTTGACTGCTTGTTAGCATGACAACTCCAACCATACAGAGAAAGCTAAGCATGGGCGTTCTAAAATGGTATTATTTAGAAGGTAAACCAGGAGTCAGAAGACCTGGCTTCTAGCCACTACTCTTCATTAGTTGGTAACCTTGGGCAGATTACTTAACCTCCCTGAACATTAGTTTCTTCACACTCTGGAGGGAAAGAAAGGGTTAAATTCACAGTTTTACAAGAGCTAGACTTTTCCTGTCATGGTTTTCCTCTCTTGTAGGAAACAAAGCAGAGTTGCGAAGAGCAACGGTTTGAGAGTTACTGGTTCTACTAGCTGTGAAATGTTAAGCACAATACTTTATCTTGTCTCAGTCACTTCTTCTGTATCTAAGAGGGTCACATGATCTTATTTACTCAATCCTAAAAAAGTGTTAAATAAAAGCTCTTCAAAGAGAAAGAAAAGAAGCACTGTCCCACTAGCTGGGTACACAGCTAAAAAGCAACACAATTATAGCAACATTAAATATAGAAGAAATGTGCACACAAGAATCTACAAAATATGGTATGAAGTATACCAAAGTGAAAAAATCAGAACTGTTACTGCAAAGGACAGGAATGAATTTCCTTGCTGATAGGTCACCTTAGGTGGGAGCCTAACGAGATGGCCTTAGTAAATGTAAGATTACTTGTAGTTACCAAGAGCAATAAGAGGGTTCTGGTACCAAATTTGGTATATTGAACTTTTAACTACCAGGTCTTTTTTTTTTTTTTTTTTGAGTTGGAGT
Organism: Tarsius wallacei; assembly: GCA_963574415.1. NCBI lineage: Eukaryota > Metazoa > Chordata > Mammalia > Primates > Tarsiidae > Tarsius > Tarsius wallacei. The sequence goes on from CAUYQG010277582.1 coordinate 6,687, forward strand.
CTCACTCTGTCGCCCAGACTGGAGTGCAGTGGCCGCTCCCGGCCACCTCAGCCTTGACCTGCTGGGCTCCGGTGATCCTTCCGCCTCAGCCTTCCAAGTAGCTGGAACTACAGGCGCGCGCTACCAAGCCCGGCTAATTTTTTTGATTTATTGTAGAGACGAGGTCTTGCCAAGTTGCCCAGGCGGGTCTCGAACCCGCTGGCTCAAGCAGTCCACTCGCCTCGGCCTCCCGAAGTGCTGAGATTACAGGCTGAGCCACCGAGACCGGCTACCACCAGGTCTTTATTTACACTCGTATGGAAGGTGCTATTACATTCCAACATTAGGTTAATGAAACCGAACAAAGATTTTAACTTTAACTTGTACCTATGTGTACGTCCAGCGCTGCTGATGACTTATCCGTGGTGGGATCACTCACTAGAAGTACTTTGATGCCATTGGCCAGTTCTAGCCCACGGTATTCTCGCTTGTCCTCAGGAGATTTGATAATGTGATTTCCTATCCTCTTGATGGCTGGATTATTCATTTTGCTATAAGTCTCTTTCTGGAAACTGAAAAGAAAAAGATTGTTGAATTGTGATAGCTTTTTTTTTTTTCCTTAAAGGATAAAGAATAACATCAAGCAAACCCATTTAATACATCATTGGATTTTAAAATGCCTGGAGGAGCCAGGCATGGTGGTTCACGCCTATAATCCTAGCACTTTGAGAGGCTGAGGTGAGAGGACTGCCTGAGCTCACAGGTTCAAGACCCGTCTGGGCAACTTGGCGAGACCTCATCTCTACAATAAATCAAAAAATTAGCCAGGCGTGGTGGAGTGTACCTGTGGATCCAGCTACCTGGAAGGCTGAGGTGGAAGGATCGCCTGAGACCAGCAGGTAGAGGCTGCGGTGGCCGTGAGTGTGCCACTGCACTCTAACCTGGGCAACAGAGTGAGACTCCGACTCGAAAATAAAAGTAAATTAAAATTAAAATGCCTGGAGGAAACCCTTTACAGCCTACCTACAGGGTGTAGTCATTCCTCTCCTTACTCCTCATTCTTTCTGGGAAATGCTAAAATACTGCTTTTATGGAGCCATATTTGAATCTAGCCTTGCATATAGATGGGGGTTTGAGACAGGGTGGGTTGGGCCACAAGTTGGCTGGCGTGCTGACCTAGAATAGGGTTTTCTTTCATACATATTTCAGAGGTATCTGCTAGAGTGAGTAAGGTGAGAGGTTGTGTAAGAATTATTACTGGGTCAGCCAAAAGATTGCTCAACCTGATGAAATTCAAAGATAGGGGAGATCTGGAACTCATGAGTCTGGCACGAACATGCTCAGAACACAGGGAACAACCACCAGTGACTAATAATCCTGTGAAGTCCTAATACAAAATGAGAGACCTGGGCTGTCCTATGATAGCAGCAAAAACAAGGACATCAAACGAACAAAAAGTTGAAAGGTAGGTTTTGTAGTCTGCTGAAGAGTTGAATGCCAGAGCAGGAACAGTCCAGCAATCGTAACAGAGATGTTAGATAAATTCTCTTACAAAGGGCTTTCTCTGATGGTCTCCTTTCTGCTCTAGAAAGGCTAGAAATACAGTGCCGGGAAAGGAGAAACAGCACACAGAATCCTGTAGGGTGTCGGTTGCTACAGTGCAGTGAAGGGATTTTCCAGAGTCTGGGATATGTAATGATTTTTAAGAGGCAGATGTGAGCAGAGACTGAGAGTCTGACACCTTTAATAGCTTAAAAATAAACATTTACCATTAAAAACACAAAGGAGTAAGGCAGATGTTACTTTTGTCTGCAACGGAGACTGCGTAATAGACAAAAAAAATTGAGCCTGCTGTTACTGGCAGGTTAACATACCAATTGGGTAAAGCCAAAAACATATCTGAAACTACAGGGGAAAAACACCCTGTGCTAGCACATTTGCTTCTCATCTGGAAGACAAAAGAAAGTGAATATGATGCTCCTTAAAGATTGACAGACAGCTGGATTTAAAGGGAAATAAGAGGGGGTAGAAATAGCCACACAATTACTTGGAATAAAATACTTTGTGTTCAAATCTCTAGAGATGAAGAGAGGGAAAAATCTTATTTGCTTTCACCAGAATTCCCGCCTGTCTGAAATCTTCTAAACCTATTTTCAATCTAAATAACAATTGATAAGCCCGAGAGGTTTGTTACAATTATGGCTGTCCCCTAAATCTTTTTATTTATTTTTTCTCCCTAGATCTTCTTTTGAGCAGAGAACATATGAAATTTTAAAGATCAATAGGTCATACTAAATATATAATACTGATGTTTAAAAAATCATAAAGTGCTTTACACAGTGCCAATGGTCTTGCCCTATTCATAGCAAAAATAATTTCTTGAAAAACAAAGCAAAAATATAATACTAACATTTTGGGGCTGTAAGGTCACTGAAGGAAAATTCAAAAGCAACTAGGAAGTGAAAAGCCATTATTAGTAACTATTTTCTGCCTCATTAGCCACAAGCCATTTAAGTTCAATGTAAAAAAGATGAAAATATCTTAGTGCAAAGTCTGAAAAGTGATGTTTTGTACTAAAAAAAATACTAATGATTCTCAGGATGACAGGAAATGGTCTATAAGACTCTGAAGAGGGGGTACAAGGAACCTTAGCTAGGCCGGGTACGGTTGCTTATGTCTATAATTCCAGCATTTTGGGAGGTTGAGGCACGATTGCTTGAGTCCAGGAGTACAAGACCAGACAAGGTAACATACCGAGACCCTGTCTCTACAAAAAAAATTTTAAAAACTAAGCAGGCACGGTGGTGCAGGCCTGTAGACCCAACTACCCGGGAGACTGAGGTGGAAGGTTTGCCTGGGCCCAGGAGGTTGAGGCTGTGGTGAGCTGTGATCGCGCCACTGCACTCCAGGCTGGGCGACAGAGTGAGACCCCAACTCAATAAACAAACAAACTACTAATTTTGAAAAATGAGTGTCAACCTAGCAGCAACACGACACAAACTAGGAGGCAGCCTCCGTTAAAAGCCCCAGCAAGAGCATGGTGTTAAAAGATTACAGTAAGAATGTCAGTGCACAAAAGAGGTTTAAACTCCAAAGGCCTTGGGCTTCTCGTGATGGTTTTCCCCAACTCCCACTATTGTGCTTGCCCCAGCTAGTTTGATTTAGGGGAACCAAGGATTACAAAAGAGTAAAATGTAACAATGATGATGATGATGAAGCTTTAAAACTGTCCAAACCACAACTGCAGTGGGTACTCTGATAGTATAAACTGTTCTATGGAGTTAAAAACTCTATATCACCAGGTGTGGTGGCTTACACCTGTAATCCCAGCACTTTAGGAGGTGAAAGTGAGAGAACTGCCTGAGCTCAGGGGTTGAGATCAGTCTGGATAATTTGACAAGACCT
>CAUYQG010277587.1:0-10863 GCA_963574415.1 Tarsius wallacei
ACTGGGGAGAGGAGAACCTATTCAGTAAATGGTGCTGGTAAAGCTGGCTGTTTGCATGCAGAAAAATGAAACAGGATCCTTATCTATCACCATACATGAAAATCAACTCTAAATGGATCAAAGACCTAAACGTAAAAACTCAAACTATAAAAATCTTAGAAAATGTATAAAACACCGTTACAGAAATTGGATTAAGCAACCAATTCCTGATCAAAACCCCAAAAGCCTATGCCATAAGAGATAAGATAAACAAGTGGGGCCTCATCAAACTGGAAACCTTCTTCAAAGCAAAAGAGACCACAAAGAGAGTGGGGAAACAGCCCACAGAATGGGAAAAAATATTTGCAAGCTGTATATCTGACAAAGGCCTAACATCCAGGATCTACAAGGAACTCAGACATGCTAAAAAGTTGGCAAAAGATATGAATAGACACTTCTCAAAAGAAGACATACAAGCAGCCAACAGATACATAAAAAAATGCTCAGCCTCACTAATCATCAAAGAAATGCAAATCAAAACCACACTGAGATACCACCTAACTCCAGTCAGGACTGCCATCTTTAATAACTCAAAAAACAAAAGATGATGGTGAGGATGTGAAGCAAAGGGAACGCTTCTACACTGCTAATGAGAGTGTGAATTAGTACAACCTCTGTGGAAAACAGTGTGGTAATGTCTAGAAGATCTAAAAATTGAACTTTCATATAACCCAGCAATCTCCTTTCTGGTAAAATGCCTGGAGGAACTCAAACCATTCTACAAAAAAGATACCTGCACATACATGTTTACTGAAACACTATTCACAATAGCAATAACATGGAACAAACTGTGCTGCCCATCAAAACTGGATTAGATTTTTTTAAATGTAGTACATATACATATGGAATATCATGCAACCATAAAGAAGGACAAAATTATGACCTTCACAGCAACTTGGTTGGATTTAGTTTATCATACTCAGTGATCTATCACAAAAACAAAGAACTGAGTACCATATGTTCTCATTCATGAGTGAATCCTGTACATTTATCATAATAATACAAAAAAGGGATTGGCAGTAGTGGGACACTGCCGGGGAAGGGGGGGGACATAACACCAATAAGTGTACCTGATCCCAAACCAGGTGAAGTGACAACCAATAGAAGGCCCAAACTTCACCTGTATGATGACCATTTATGTACCTAATACTGAATTGTACCCCACACCTTTGAAATAAAATTTTAAAAAAGGAAAAAAGTAATAAAAATTGGTTAAAATAACAAATTTTATGTTATATATATGGTACTACAATTATAAAAAACAAAAAAAGGCAGAGTTACTTGCTAAAGTCAAGCAGTGAATAAGCAACAGAAGTGTAAGACAAAGCCATATCTGTACAAAGGGACTCTCTTAAATATCAGATCACTCTTCTTTCCTCACTCCCTAGAAGAGAGTAATCACAGACTGCATTGGAAGCACACACTCACATTAATTCCTTTATTTTATGTAGAAAACATTCCTTTGCTCTAACTCTTACTTTCTTATCTCCAGCATGTAGCAATCTCACACAGGTCATCACGTTCCATGACTTTAGATCCTGTAGTTTACCTTAGCCCTACTATTCCGTCTCCCCAACTTTTGAAATTAGCAAGGGTTGGAAATTTGTTATTTGTGTCATAGCTTCACATGAACAAAGATATTGTACCATGTTATGAATTTTCTATTTTCAACATTTACCATGAAAAAAAATTAGACTTTATGGGAGAAGGTTTCAATGCTACAGTCTATGCAAGAGTTAAATGCTGGAGTCTGTACCAGAGTTAAACAAATAATGTCATTCAAACACTTGCAATTCTTTGAATTTGAGGAGAATAAAATACAAAAAATCAACAGGCATTTCTAAATGGTCCTCATTTAATTAAGAATTTAGTATAAAGAAAATAGAAATTGGAAAACGGAGTTTCTGGCCTATGTTCTCCCACATGGAAATGTGACTGACACATAATCAATGATGAATAAGTAACGGTTATTATTCTTATTGTTATTATTATTATACTATCAGAGATGCCATAGTCATTATATAAATAAACCAAAGCAGTTTGATATGATAGCCTCTAAGTTCCCTTTTTAAACATATTTTCTAAAATTATATTTTTTATAAGAAGAATTAAAGAGAAAACCAATATACAAGTCTATATTTTTCAATCCCCCTCTACTACTTCACTGGGGAAACTTTCTTAACTTCTAAAGGTTGCTGTTGTTGTTAAACATAACTTAGTGTTTTCCCACACTTGGGTCGTTTTTTTCTTTCCTGGTACCATTTCCCTCAGGTGGAATTGACGCCTTCGTGGCCTGGTGAGTAGAGTGTGAAATAATTAAATGTGACAAACCTATTGCCTGCAGATTGAGTCCAACTCCCAAATAGTGGGATTGATTTTCTTCCAACTTATGACAAATGTGGCTCTGACAAGTTACCAACCAAAAGGAGACTTTTCAGAGAATTTCAAGCAGGCAAAGGTTGGGCTTATGATCAAAACTGTCTGTACTAGGATGTAGCTCAGGTAAGTCAACACTATAACTCACTTACAATAAGCCAGACCCATCATTTGTACTAGTTAAGAACAAGCCAGTCTAAACGCCAGAAGTCCATGGTTTAGAGAGAATTTAAGTTCCTGTGGAGAACTGCTGATGAAAATCGAAAAACATTCATTGGTAACTAGCATATCACAAGCTGGTTATGATTCAATACTTGAAAATCCCTCTCTTAAGGAGTCTAGTTGTTCTGTGTACTCTCAATTATAGCTGTAATTTGCTTCCAAACTTTGCAGATAATGAAAAGAGAAACTTTGTATACTCTGAATCAGAGAACCTCTGAAATTTCAATAATAAACTTGTAAGTGAAATTTATTTAATAATAAATTAATTACATTTAAATTTCTTTTAATAATAAATAATTAAGTGAAATTGCTTATATTCAGCTTCTCATGTTTCCATTTGTAGGGACATTCATTAGCATGATAGTCTTGCCTCTCTATGACTCCAGGGGAGGAGAAGTAACTTATTTGATTGTTGGGTTCAGAGAGGAATGGGCGGGCATGCACAGCTTAATCCGCACCCTTTATTGTCTTCTTGTTTGTTTCAGCTCTGCCTGTTTGTAGCATTCTCTGCTTTTGTCATGTGCTAAGTTTTGTTGGACAGATTGTCTCTCTAAGGACAGAGGCCTGTGACTGTCCATGGTACCAATGACTGGGCAGGTGAGGTTAACTTATTCAGGGATGAGGTATTAGCAGGCCCACTTGGGCAACAGACCCAAAGTCAATCCAGGAGATTTAGCAGTAACATAAGTGATAGCCTGATTTTCTCTTTTTTACCCCTGTGTATCTCAGTTCTAAACACAGGTGGAAAAACAGGATGTTATTTATTGGAACAAACATTATGTTCCACAGTGGTATCCAGGTTAAAAGCCGGAAATTACTTCATTGTGTCTCCATGTGGACCAGAAAAGACTAAGCGTCTATATTTTGTACACATTAGTGTAAAAGTCACAAGACTGAAGATTTGGGTATCCAGTTCAAGGTGAAACTCTATCTCTAACCAAGTTAGGAGACAGCATGGATTCTGAGCCAGCCTCACGTGGGTTAGTATCCTAGACTTGTCAGGGTATAGTTTTATTAACTTTGGGCATGTGTTGTGACTTCCCTGTACCTCTTTTTCTCCTCTGTAAATGGCAGAGGGTAATGTCTACTATATGTATCTGCAATAAGGATTAGATTTGATGATGTGTGTAGAGAACTTGGCAACTTGCCAGCATATAGTACATGTTCAATGTGCTATGCCATTAAAATGCCTACCAGTTTTTGCCTTGGGAAAAGTGTTTTCCCTCTGATAGTCTCTGTTTCCTCAGTAGCATAAAAAAGGAGGGATAAGGCTCAGATGTTTATAAGATTGCTCTAAATCTGACCATCCATGATTTTATTTTTGCAGGCACTGAGAGTAAAAACATGGTACAAGTAAATTTGTGTGTATATGTAATTATGGGGTTCATTGGGGTTTATGGGGTTTATATCTGTGTTCCACAAATTGTTTCCTTTCTAAATCTCCAAAATTTTACCATTACTGGAAAACACCAACAGAGGGCATCAGGATTTAATTCTGGGTGAGTTGCTCCTAGAGGCTGAGGTTCTGACTGTCTGACAGGTCTCTAAGCAAAGCTATTTCCCAACAGGAGCGCTAAAGATTTCACTCTCTTCCTGACACTCCAGTAACCTCAGTCCCTTCCTTCTTGTCTCGTGCTAGAGTGCATGCTTCAGCTTCTCTTTCTAGAATATCTCTCCTGGGCGTTTATGCCTTTGCCTGGGACATAAGATGACGGTATTTTATGGAAACAGAACAGTGATTAATGACATCTGCACTCTCTCTGCTGAGTGCTGAACTGAGGCATGTGGGTTACAAAGACTAATCTACCCAAAGTCGTCCTTTTGTCTGATGCCAGGGAATCTTCTATCAGGGCGCAGAATTGGGCAGCTGAAGCAGAGAGAACAATGAGCAGAGAGACCCAATGCACTCACAACTCCTGTAGAAAATGTAGCAAACAGATGGACTGCTTGGTGCCTCAGTTTACCACTCTGTTAGAGGTGCAATTGCACTTCACTTGATGCTACTTCATATCACATTAAGGAAAGAGGCTCTATTTGGCGTGTCATTTATTAAGTGTGTTCTTACACGTAAAAACAAATTCCCAGAACCTCATTTTTTAAATCTGTTAAAAGGGAAAAATTCAGTCACAACTTCCCTCCCTCCCTCCCTCCCTCCCTCCCTCGCTTCCTCCCTCCCTTCTTCTCTCCTTCTCTTCCTTCCTCTCTCCCTCCCACCCTCCTTTCCTTCGCTCCTTCCTTTCTTTCATCCTTCCTTCTTTCTTACCTTCCTTTCTTCTTTTCTTCTCCTTTCTCCCTTCCCTCTTTCCTCATTTCTTTTTTTTCCCCCTCCCTTCATATTCCTTCCTTCAGGAAACTGCAATGCGCTGAATTTCAAAACATTTTTATAAGGATGGTGCCTGGGAAGGTCAGCTTGGAGCCAGGAGAATGACAGTCAGGATAGTAAAGAAGAAAGGGATGGAGGGAGGGAGGATTAAATGTTTCTGTGAAAAGCACTGTGCTTGGCATATGACATACATATGTTATTTAATCTTCACCACATACTTTGAATAGAAATTGACGTCTCTGATTTATAGACAAATAGCTGCTTAGAGAGGCAAAGGAACTTGTGCTGAGATTCTCATTCAAGTTCATCTAATCACAAAATCTGTAAGTCTCTGAAAATTATGCCGCCTTAAATAAAGAAACAAATATTTTCAAAGACATGGATTTGCTAGCCCCTGACTGTACACTTTGCACACAGAGACACTTCCTTTGGCTTCCATTTGAGACACTTGTACATTATTCATTTGTTCAGTCATTTATTTACTCATTATATCATCTATTCATTCATCCATTTAACAAATATATGTTGCATACCTACCACCATAGAAGATGTGTAAGACTCAGCACCTTTTCTTCCTACCAGAGCTCAATGTGGTAGATTTGTCTATTCTGTGCCTGCAGATATGTGTACACATATACATGCACGTAAAAACACAGAGCACCTGCATTCAGACTCAGATATGCAGATCCTCCAGGGCTACACATCCACACTGGCTGGCTCTCAGAGCTGGAGATGTCCTGGGGCCAGGCCTTGGGTCTGTGTCCCTGAGGGTCATCCATGTCCTTGCCTCTGAGTCCCTGGACTATAGGATGGGCCTATTCACGCAAATGCTCCACTCCAAAGGAACTTTGATGGCAGGTCAGGCAGTGGAGGAGTCTGTTTATGTCTTTGCAGTCTGACCTAGTGGGAGAAGAAAACTCAGAGAAAGAAAAGCAGCCCATGTCACAGCAAGAGAGTTCATCTGTATAGACGTGTATGGGGGTCTCAGCTATATAGACCTGAATGGAGGTCTAGAGTACAGAGAAAAGAATGTTGAACAGCAACAACAGCGATAATAATGATCCAAATTATTTATCCTCCTAGATCATAATTATTTATTTGTCTGCCCTCCCTCTCCTAGTTAGCAACAGCAAACATTTACTTTGTCAGGAACTGTGTAATTCTGCACTTACATCATACAAGAGTGCTTTGAAATAAGCTTTATTTTATGTCCATTTTTTAAATATGAGAAAATTCGAGTGTGGGAAGGCTCACTTACTTTCCCTAAGCCTCAGGGAGGGGTTTTAACCACTTTCTTATGCTGCTTGCCCCTCTCCCCCATGTGCTCTTATTTTCCCCTCTGTAAAATGTGACCAGCATTCTACTGGATTAGATCAGTGAGTCCTCCACCTGACTGATCAACAGCATCCCTCAAGCTGCTGTTAAAAACTGCTGATACTCAGGCCTCTGGAGTCTCAAATGGGGCTCACGATGAGTACTTTCCACAAAGCCCCAAATAATTGTGAAGATCAGAGAGATTTGCATCCCTGATTTAAGGGGATCTTAGAGGACACAACCAGGCCCCAAATTCCGTATTTCTAGTATCTTTTTACTTGTCAGCCAGAAAGTAATAAAGGGGGCTGGGTCCCATGTGGAACCCCTGTAATGGCCTGTAGCCATTCTCAACTCTCCCCCCCCCCCCCCCCGTGGGCCTGCTCATAAATCTCAGCATGTTAGGAATGGAGCCAATGCAGATCAGAGGCATTTCCCCTCAAAGCATCTAATGTCTGGATATGTCTGCTAAGTGGAGCAGCAAGACTGTACAGGCCTTGCTGGCTCTGGATAGCAGCAACTCATCCACGGTCACAAGATATTAATTACCAGCCATGCAGACTCTCTGTGCAAAATTTATTTTCCCTGCACACTGGTATTTGGCCCACCTAGAGAGCCAATGCTAGTATCCCCTTTTTCTTCCAAAACCTACCCCAATCTACTTGGGCCAACCTCATCTTCCTATATTGTTCTCCCAAAGATGAGCTTGATTCCAGTTTCAGCTCTGCTAATCTCTATCACCAGAGACTTTACCCAGTCACCAGACACTTTACCCAGTTACTTTTCTTTCCTCACTTCTAATTTTTTACTTGGGTTCTTGTGCTTCAAAGGGGATAAAGAAACTAGAGTTTGTATATTCACCTGGGATATGGACTTCGGTCACTATATAACCTAGTGTTTAAGGGCAGAAGCTCTGGAATAAGACAGACTTGAGGTCATACCTCCTCCCTGCCATTTACTGACTGTGCAACCTCAGGCTAATCAGCTTACCTCTCTGAGCTTTCCTTTCACCATCTGAAAAGTAAAGATATTAATGGGTCCCAAGGAACAGAATTCATGAGAGAATTTAATGACTTATGTAAATACAGTGCTTGGCATATGGCAAATGGTAACTATTACTGCTATCAGTGATAAATAGTGTTTGTTATAAGACAGGCGTGTAAATAGATAACTATATTTTAATGCCATCAGTACTTGGGCAGTAGCAGTAGGGGACTCTGAGTTCCCAGCAAATGATCCAAACCAAGTTCAGGGGCAGAAAATTTTTCCAGGTGGGGATCTTAGGCCCAAGCTGAAGTAAAGGATGAGTAGTAGTTTTCCAGGTGAAAGCTAAGGACACTTACTCCGGCAGCATGGGTTCTCCCTGCCAGTAGTTTTGGACCCATCAATGCCCCACCTCACCAGCCTTCTTTCCATTCCTGACATGTGCCCAGACCTTCCTCCTCAAAGCCTTTGTACACTTGCTTTCTTTCCACCCACCCTCCACTCACCACAAGATAAGCGCGTGTTCATTCTTCCTCCCATCTGCTGACACTGCACTCCTGAGACCTGGTTCTGTCCTCAGCTCCTGCCCCTTATTTCCTGAGTCTCTGTCCAGGGACTTGCACTCACCTTTTGAAACAGACAGAAGTTCCTGATATTGACTTGTCTGGTGATGAACTTATCTACCTTCTTTAGGTACAGGCTTCTCTGTTTTATTTATCTGGCTATTCTGTGCAACTATCCGCTCTTATTCCAATTCTAACCAGTTCTCCTAGGATTCTTTGGTGTCCACAAACCTGTGCTCTGGGGTTAACTCATTCTGAGTGAAAGGTAGCTGAAAAAGATCATCTTGAATCAGAAAATAATAAAAGGCACTTGGAAAAATCTTTGTGTATTTCTTTAATCAATAAATATTTATTTCATCGGGTGTTGCAATAGGGGGTGAAATATAAGTATTAAAAATGTATAGTTGGTTTCAGGACTCAGGAAATTGATGGTAAACAGGAAGACAGAAGAATTCACAATGTGAAATGAAAGGAGAAGTTCAGGAGGCCACTGGGGGCACAGAGGAGGGGGCCCTGCCTCAGAGTTCTTAGCTGAAAGCAACCCATTAAGGTCATTTAAGTAGAAGAAGAATTGATGAGAGGATTGGATTACAAGTGGTTCACAAAAAGCTAGGTTCGAACTTTGTATGGCCCCTGAATCATAGTGTGGGAACACACTGGAAAATCCCCAGCCTGTTGTCCCTCTGGTCAAAGAGAGTATACTGCTCATGGCCCCTGCTCTGGGTGCTAAACACAAGAACTCCCATCTCCTCTGACCTGCATGCAACCAGTCTAGCCAAAAAAGATATATTATATTATATTATATTATATTATATTATATTATAGTATAGTATAGTATAGTATAGTATAGTATAGTTGTGGGGTACACGTGAGGATTTACTAGATAGGTAAGTTGCTTGTTGGTGAAGTTTGGGCTTCTAGCTGGCCCTGTCTCCCCCTGATAGTGAACCAGGTACCCAGTGTGTTGCCATATGTCCCTGCTCCCTCCTACCCACCTCGTTCCCTCTCCTAGGAGTACCCACTATCTGCCGATCCCACCCTTGTGCTCATGTGACCAGTAATCAGGGCCCACTTATGAGTGAGAACATGCAGTATTCAGTCTTTGTTTCTGTGATGGTTCACTTAGTATTATGGTCTCCAGGTGCATCCATGTTGCTGCAAAGACCATGATTTTGTTCTTCTTTATGGCTGCATAATACAGAAAAGAGATTTTGTGCTTCCTTCCTCATGTCACTGACTTTCTAATGAGGTCTAACTCAGGAGTGCCTGGTTAATAGGGCTGAGACTCTACCAATCAAGCTGAGAAAAAGACAGGACATTGTCCAGCCAGAGAAAGAGATTGTGCGTTCAAAAGTGGCTGCACACCTCAAAAAGTGTGACACGTATCCACTCTAGATCTCCCCCGGAAAATTTGGGGAGATAGAAACTAAAAAAGAACAACAAAAAGTTTCTTAGAGGAATTCATATATCATCTGAATACCAAAACAAGAAAAGAAACTAGCCAGGTAAAGACAGGTCTAAGGGAGTGTTCGAGGCAGATGGAATGGCAGGTGCATGAACTTGAAGATGGGAGTAAGATCTTGCCTCTGGGAAACAGCAATAGTTCCATATGGCTGGTACATAGATTTGGAATGGGGGATAATGCAAGTTGAGGCTTGAATGGTGAACAGAGCCAAGGCCTTCAAGCCTTCAAGCCTCTGGGCTGAGATACAGGCACACAAACAAGGCAGTCAATGTTCTCCAGAGATATCAAAAAAGAAGAGAGTTACATGTACCAAGATTGTTCCTGTTAAGTGTCTCTGATGTTTCACTTCTTCTTTTATTGAAGACATCATTGCAGCTCACTTAAAAGCTCCCTGTAAGTAGAAATCCCTCACCATTATGGAGAATGTCTCCCATAAAATCATACAGGCGTGGGCTGTTTATGGAAGCATGAAACATTCCTTGCAGAAGACGTCATTTTGTATTCATGATGGAAACATCTTCAGGCTCCCTTTAGAAATTAACACAAGTGCTGTGTTCCTCTGTCTATCTGGTCTGCAGGGCTCACCTCCCACCTATCCACCTGTGCAAGGCACAGCTCATACCCCACCTCCTGAATACAGACTTCCTCTGTTGTACCCATCCTCACCCACCTTTCCCTAATTGATTTCCTCTGACCTCACATGCCTCATTTTCTCAGATGCATATATCCTGTCTATGTAACCATCTTGTATTAAAAAGCAAAGTAGGCTTTCACCACTTTTGACTTGTAAAGACTCTTTTTTGTGAGATCTCTCCAGAGCAAGAGGCTGGAACATAATATGTGTACTTAGCATTACTCTTTTATGAAAATGAAAAGCTCCTAACCAGGGCTCCTTTGCACACAGAGGGCTCAGTCTCAATACCAAATTAATATCTAAGCCAATTCAGGGCCCCTCAAGGAGGCGTCCTCTCCCTGAGATAGGGTTACACCAATTAGAAACATAGGAATGCGCTGTGTCTCCTAGAACCTGCTGCTACAACTATTCATCCTGGCAAAGCGTGGGGTTCAGACTGAAAACAACATTGTTCCAAAGCTATGCGAATCTCTTCTGTTCCTGAACTTGTTGTTAGTAGTGATGAGCGAGCACATGTCTCGAGAAGACAGTTTTCTTAGTTATGCCCCTATTTGCTGCCAGGGAGAGAGCATTGCCTCTTTAAATCACAATGGAACCATGGGCAAGCCACTTTCTCTTTCTTTAGCTTTAAAGTGAAGGAATGGCAAGGAAGGTAAGTTATTTTCTCCATGAAACGCTGCTTCTTTTTTTTTTTATAAAGATGTGGGGTACAATTCAGGGTTAGGTATACAAACATTGATTATGCAGGTACCCTTGTTGATGAGGTGTGCTCCTCCCTCCCCTAGCAGTTTCCCTCAACTGCCAACTCCCCACCCCCAACAGTTTGCCACTACTGCCAATCTCTTACTTATAGTATTATAATTGCTCAAGGTCCACTTATGAGTGAGAACATATGGTACTCTGTTCTTTGTTTCTGTAATAGATCACTGAGTATGATCAACTCTAA
>CAUYQG010277589.1:0-26238 GCA_963574415.1 Tarsius wallacei
CACTTCTCAAAGGAAGACATCTGAGCAGCCAACAGACACATGAAGAAATGTTCAACCTCATTAATCATCAGGAAGATGCAAATCAAAACCACTCTGAGATACCACCTAACTTCAGTCAGAATGGCAATTATCAATAACTCAAAAAATAACAGTTGCTGGAGAGGGTGTGGCAAAAAGGGAACACTTCTACACTGTTGGTGGGAGTGTAAACTAGTGCTACCTCTGTGGAACCCAAGAGGAATCGCAGTGTGGCGATTCCTAAAAGCTCTAAATATCAACCTCCCATACGACCCCATGATCCCCCTACTGGGAATATACCCTGAAGAACTCAAATAACTCTATAAAAAAGATACCTGCACACGTATGTTTATCACAGCATTTTCACAATAACAAGAACGTGGCAGCAACCATGCTGTCCATCAAAAGAGGACTGGATTAAAAATTGTGGTACATATACACGATGGAATACTACGCAGCCATAAAAAAGAACAAAATCTTAATTTTGAAGCAACCTGGATGGAACTAGAGTCTATAACTGAGTGACTGCTCACAGAAACAAAGAACTGAGTATCACATGTTCTCACTCATATAGTGGACCTCGATCATCCAGCGTATTACCATGGGAAAATGACTGACAGTGGTGGGAAACTATGGGGGGAGGAGGAGTAGGGAGATGGGATTAAGTGTGGTAAATATCTTTGTGGGGACTGGGAGACACCTCTTATCAACAAGGGTGCCTGAACGAAGCATATTTGTATACCTGACCTTTAACTGTACCCCACAATATCATAATAAAAAATATTGATTATAAAAATAAAATTATAAAAATAAAAAAATATATATATTTTGAATTGGATTCTCACTCTTTCACTCAGACTGGAGTGCAGTGACTGCTCCCGGCCACTGCAGCTTCGACCTGCTGGGCTCCGGCGATCCTTCTGCCTCAGCCTTCCAAGTAGCCGGAATTACAGGCGGACACTACCATGCCTGGCTAATTTTTTGATATATTGTAGAGATAAGGTCTCGCCAAGTTGCCCAGGTGGGTCTCGAACTCACGGGCTCATGCCATCAACTCACCTCAGTCGTCCAAAGCAAAGAATATATTTTAAACAAAACTCAAACATCTACAGACCAATAAAAGGCAAACATCCCAATTAAAGAAAAATATACAAAATTATTTAACAGGCACTAAAGAAATGAAAATTAAAAGAGCGATAAGCATTTGAAAACATACTCAACATCATTATTATCATGAAACATAACAAGACTGTTAGAATGACTGAAACGTTTAGAGTTTTAAAATATCAAGTCCTGGTGAGATGTAGATAACTGGAATTGCTGGTGGGGATGTAAATTTGGATAACAACTTTGAAAAGCCAGCTGGCAACATCTACTAAAACTAAACATATGTTAATATTGTAAACTAGCTATTCTATTCCTAGGTATATACCCAAGAGAAATGAAGACATGTGCCCACTAAAAGACATGCATAAAAATGATCAGAGCAGCTTTTTACACAATAGTCTAAAATTAGAAACAGTCCAATGTCTGCTAACATGAGATAGATAAATTTATGTTTGCTCATGCAGTATAATTTACACTGTACAATATAATATGCATACATTATGTTTTATAATATATATTAGTTGAGTAAATAAAATAATAATAGCAAAGAGTTACATAGTATATGATTTCACAGACATTAACTTTAAGAATAAACAAAATTAATGCATGGTAAGCATAGTCAAAATAATGCTTACCTCTAGGGGTGTGTAGTGGGAAGAGGCACTAGGGTTTGGAGTTCTGGGCATATAATTAGGGAAGGGACATGAATTTCTAAGCTCCTGGGGATCCTGGAGAGTGTTAAGTATGAAAAGATATGAAAGTCTGATGTCCTGGACACATTCTACATACAGTAAGTCCTATACAGACAGAAAAATTCCATTCTAGGAATGCCATTTGTAAGTCCAATTTGTTCGTTAAGTCCAGCAAAGTTAGCATAGGTACCCAGCTAACAATTGACTATATAGTACTGCACTGCAATAGGTTTATAATATTTTCACATAAACTATACACTAAAAATATGAAAAATAAAGAAAACATTTTTAATACTACTGTACAGTAACTTGAAAAGTACAGTAGTATAGTACAGTACAACAATTGGAAAAGCACAGAAGTACAGTCCAGTACAACAGCTGGTTTACGGAGCTGGCATCAAGTAAATAGGCAAGAAGAGTGACTGGAAGAGGGAGAGGAAGTGGGAGATGGTAGTGCTGAAGGATCATCAACAATAGGAGATGGAGGGTAAGCTGCAGTTTCACTCACGCCTGACGCTGATGGTACAAATTCTGGTTTGTAGATTCAATCCTATCTAACCCCATAAAAAATGATTCAGTGATGTCTGGGTAGTAGATTCTGTTGTTTGTTTGTTTCCACATCTTAGATGACATGGTAGCACCATTCTACATTTGGGTTCTGTGCCTCAAAAACTTAACAAAGTCTCCTCAAATAAAGAAAATTGTCTTGCCATTTCCTGTGTCTTGCATCTCTGATTCTTCCTCTACATCTTCTTCCTCTTGCTTCTCTTCATCCTTTCTTTGAGCTTCCAATTCCAAAAGTTATTCATTATTAAGTTTCTTGTGTTGCACAGCAGGAAGTTCAGTGAAGTCATCCTCTTGCAGATCTAGACACATGTTTATAACTTTGAAAGTTTACAACTTGAAAGTGCCTATGTAGTTTATTGATCCATGGTATGACTTAAATGTTTTTTACACATGAGGTGTACTTTTCATACTAGCGCAGTTGATTTAGTGTAGATATCTATCTCTATGTTATCTATCTTTCCTCAATTAAAAAAAACTAATCTAAAATCATCTCAGGACAGAGTGAAATCTTCAATATCACTGTGCTTAGAATAAAATGATTAACCGGGTAGACAGCTACTGATATTAAAACATGCAAGAGATGAAGTCATAGAGGAAGCATAAATTGAAACTGAGGACCTATAGTTACCTTCTATCTGGGGACATTAACTGACACTAGACATTTCTAGAAGTTAAAAATGTAGGATTGAGCCATTGAGTAAAACTGCTGCTAAGGGCAGAAATATTAGTAGAGATTTTGATAGTAAAGTAATTTAGAAGACAAATTAGAAAATAAGAAAACACATGCACTCAAATTGTCATTCTCAAAACTTGAGATGAAATATGAAGCTGTTATGGCAGGAGACTAAAGGAACTAGCAGAAAACTCCATAGAACTGAATCTCCCATACGTATTTTCAGTGCTGAGGAAGCAAAGTTATGCTAGATGTTCAACTGAAGACATTGAGGATAATGTAGTAATACCAGGTGCAAATCAGAGAAAAATTAAGGTTTAGTAAATATGTGATCTTTTCTAGATCAAGTTAAATCCTGATGAATTTAGAAGAGAAGTACCCCATCATATATGCCTAATAGAAGAAAGAGTGAACTTAAACTGACAAATGATGATAGCATCTGTAACATGTCATCATTTTCATATATATAAGTAATGTCTAGAATACAATTTAAAAATTACTAGGTATAAAAAAATATATAACCAACAATTTAAAAATGCAATAAATACAGACCTGCATACAATCTAAATCTAAGTGGTAGCATTAAAGAGTTCTTCAAATCTTTATGGTTACTTTATTCATGTACAGAATATAAAATAAACAGAATAGATATAAAGATGAAAGATTTCAGCAACAAATGGAAATCTATCAAAGAAAGTAAGTTAATAGTATTGTAATAAAGCATAAACCAGCTGAAATTAAAAATTGACTAGATGGATTTAGCAACAAATTGGGCACAGCAAAAAACAGGATTAGACAGGTCAGTAGAAAATATTAAAGTGAAGCACAGGGAGGGGAGAAAAAGACAGGGAGAGGAATAAAATAACACAGATATTGGGAAATAACATGGAATGCACTCAGAAGTTATATGATTAATTGACTTCTCAGAAAGAGAACAACAGGAGAATGGGATTGAAGAAATCTTTGAAAAATTTGGTCAAAATTTTCTTTCAAAGATGATTACAGGCAGGGCATGGTGACTTATGCCTATAATCCCAGCACTTTGGGAGGTCAAGGTGAGAGGATTGTGTGAGCCCATGGGTTCAAGACTAGCCTGGGCAACTTGGCAAGACCTCACCTCTACAATAAATCAAGAAAAGTTAGCCAGGCATGGTGGCAGATGCCTGTAGTCCCAGCTACTTGGAAGGCTGAGATGGAAGGATTGCCTGAGCCTGGCAGGTCAAGGCTGCGGTGGTCATGATCTTGCCACTGCACTCCAGCCTGAGAAACAGAGTGAGGCTCTAACTCAACAAAACAAAACAAAAAGATTAAAAATGCCAACCTATGGATTTAAGAAGCTCAATGAAAAGCAAGCAGGATAATGATAAAGGAAAATCACACGTCAGTAGAATAGAGTTATAGTGCAGATAAAGAGAACACTTTAAAAGTATCTAGAGAGGAGAAAACATACAAACACACACACACATATTATCATAATAAGGGCAACAATAAGACAGATAACTGACTTTCTAAGAGATGAAAAAAACAGAAAATGAAATAAAAAAGTATTTAAAGTTCTTAAAAATAGATCAATGGAATTTTGATGGCCAGTAAAAATATTTTTCAGAAACAAAGGTGAAATAAAACATGTTTGCATGCCCAGGCATGGTGGCTCACGCCTATAATCCCAGCACCTTGGGAGGCCGAGGTGAGAAGAATGCCTGAGCCCATGGGTTCGAGACCAGCCTGGGCACCTTGGCAAGACCTATAGTAAATCAAGAAAAACTAGCCAGGCATGGTGGCACATACCTGTAGTTTCAGCTACTTGGAAGGCTGAGGTGGAAGGATTGCCTGAGCCCAGCAGGTCGAGGCTGCGGTGGCTGTGAGCATGCCACTGCACTCCAACCTGGGTGACAGAGTGAGACTTCAACTCCAAAAAGAAAAAGAAAACAAAAACAAAAACAAAAAATATGTTTTCACAAACACTAAGAAACATTTTCATCAGATGTTCTGCACTTAAGGACTATTAAGGGAGTCTCTTCCAACAAAAAGAAAAGTAATTCTCGATAAAAATATATATATAAATTTAAGAAGGAAAAATAAGGGAAATAGGAACAATATAAATAAAACATATTAATTAAACAACAAAAGGAAAAACAATACAATTGAAAAATGGACAAAAACTTGAAAAACATTTCTCAAAAAATGTATATAAATGGCCAACAAGCACATGAAAATATGTTTTACATTATTAAGAATTATGTTAACACAAATCAAAACTACAATAAAGCAACATTTCATACCTTTTAAAGTGGCTAAAATTATAAAAATGGAAAATAACAAATGCTCACACAGATGTGGAGAAATTGGAATCCTTGTAATAAAATTTTTAGATAGTGTAGCCATCATAGAAACAGTTTGGAAGTTCCTTAAAAACATATATAGAATTACCAGATGATTCAGCAATCCTATTCTTAGATATATACACACAAGAATTGAAAAAGGTACTTAAACAAATACATTACAGGCATGTTTATTGTGGCACTATTACAATAGCCAAAAGGTAAAAACAAGCTAAATGTCTATCAACAGATGAATGGATAAACAAAATCTGACATATTAACATAATTTAATAATCATTTTTGTGTATGTCTCTTAGTGCATATCACACCCTTTACATCTAAGAGTGGAACCAGTTAGGCATTGGTATATATATATTTTTAATTCTAACCAGTAACACTGTACACTTTTCCAAAGGTGGTGTAACAATTTACACTCCTGACAAAAGTGCATCAAAGTTTTTCCCTTGTACCCTATGCATAAAATATGAGATTTTGTGAGTCTTTCTAATGTTGCCATTATGGAGGATATATACTGACATCTCATTTGTGGTTTTAATTGCATTTCTCTGATTACTAATATAGTTGAGTCCATTTCATAGGTGCTGTTCATTTGCATATTGTCAGGTAGATAATCTCTTTTATAAAGTTTCTGATTACTGTCTTTTCTCCACTAGGCAATCTCTGTTTTGCCTTCTCCAATCTTATTATTGTGGCCATGCATTTTACTCATATATTAGTTTGTGTTTTGCAGTTTATGCATTAGTCTGTATGAAGCATAATGCCATGCATTAGTTCGTCTTTTAACATCCTCAACAAATAACAGTTTTGTACTGTTCATGTTAATTGTCTTTAAAAGTTTTATTGAAATAAGTTTTTTATACATATAGGATTATTTTAGAAGTAGAGAGTATAGCACAATGTATTATCTAGTTTCAAAATATTTTCATCACCTGGAAAGGAAACTTGGTACGTGTCGATCAATTTCTCTCCCTTTCACCCTCCCTCTAGTCCCTGTCAACCACTTATCAGTGTTTTATCTCTATAGATTTACATATTCTGAATATTTTTTATAAATGAAATAATATAATATGTGGCCTTCTGCATCTGGATTCTTCTATTTAGCATAACGTTTTAGAAGTTTATCCACATCTTATCATGTATCAATACTATATTCATTTTTATCTCCAGGGATCCACTTCCCCCATATCTTTTCTCCTAAACTATCTTCGTAATAAACTAGGGGGGATAGTTCTTGATGGTCATAGGACTTGCTTTGCAGATACCATCTATTGTAAAACCTAAGAATGGAATTTGAGATATTTTTCAGACTTTGTACTCTGACAGACCTGAGACCACATTTAGGCCTAGAACTCCAGAAAACTGGCTCTACCAATCCTGTGATGCTCTCTCTCAGAAATGGACTCTACAACAGAAAGACAGTGTTGACACCCTATAATATCATCCACCAATCTCTGCCCATTCCTTTTAAGAATCCTATTCTCTAAATTTTGGGAGAAGTAAATTTGAGCAATTTCCCCCATCCTCACTCAGCTGCTTTGTGATATTAAAATATTTCTCTAACTGTAATGGCTGCATCAGTTTTGTTTTTTCTGGACATCAAGCATAAGGACACAGTCAGGCTGTAATAGTAACAAATGTCTTCTCCCCAAATATCACTGACACAATATGTTGACAAAACAAAACTGAGCATTTTGTTTACCGTAGTAAGGGAGATTCACACTTTGATAGTGTCAGGAGGAAAGGCAAAGAAGAAATGTGTTAAGAATTTAAAGTTTGGATTAAGTATGGTCTATGAAAGAGGGATTTTTTTTTTTAGGAGACAATATGAAAAAAATGTTTAGCCTTACTAATCATCAAAGGAAAGCAAATTAAAACTACACTGAGATACCACCTAACTCCAGTCAGGATGGCTATCATCAGTAACTAAAAAAACAACAGATTCTAGAGAGGATATGGGGACAAGGGAACGCTTCTACACTGTTGCTGGGAGAGTAAACTAGTACAACCTCTGTAGAAAACAGTGTGGAGATTCCTAAAAGATCTAAAAATCAACCTTTCATATGACCCAGCAGTCCCCTCTGGGAATATACCTGGAGGAACTCAAATAATTTTACAAAAGAAGATATCTGCACATGCATGTTTATTGCAGCACTATTCACAATAGCAAAAACATGGAATCAACCATGCCCATTGAAAATGAACTGTATAAAAAAATGTGATGCATATACATGATGGAATATTACAGAGCCATAAAGAAGGATAAAATTATGGACTTCACAGCAACTTGGATGGATTTAGAATCTATAATACTCAGTGATTTATCGCCAAGAAAAAGAACTGAGTATCACATATACTCACTCATAAGCAAACCCTGAACTTTTATCATGATACTATAAGAAGGGGATTGGCAGTACCAGGAAACTACCGGTGGGGGATAGGTGGGCGGGGGGGCACATAACATCAATAAGGGTACATGATCTCAAACTAGGTGAAGTGGGGACCAAAGGGAGATACAAAGTTTACCTGTAAAATGATCACTTGTCTACCTAATCCTGAATTGTACCCTACATCTTTAAAATAAATAAATACTTTTTTAAAAAAGAGATAGTATGTCTCTATATTGCCCAGGTTGGAGGGCAGTGGCTATTCAGTCAGGATCATCATGCAATGCATCCTTGAATTCCTGGGCTCAAATGATCCTCTCACCTCAGACTCTCTAGCAGTTGGAACCACAGGCCCACCTCACAGTACCCAGCTTTCAGAATGGGAATTGGGTTAGAGTTGTATAAGAATTATAATATCATGGCAAGATTGATTAAAGCAACAAAGCAAGGATTCTATTGAAATATTGATGAGTCTTTTGGGAAGTTCCTCTAATGAACAATTAAGTTATTTTCCTGGGCCAAAGTCCTAGACTAGAAATGTTATCTAATGAAATAATGGAATAGTAAAGTCATGTTAATGTAGTCAATAATCTGGGTCCTTTGTAGGTAGTTTCAATCCTCAATGTCTAAGATGTATAGTGTAGTAAATAATTTTGTTCTCCATAAGTTCCTAGTTTCCTGAAGTTTGCCAGACATAATATGATAGTCCTAAATTTCTTTTTAGCTCAGCCTAGGTCTCTTGCTACTGATGGGTTAATTTTGGTAAAGGGAATTGAAGATAGTTTTCTAGTATGAAAGGGCACAAAGTGAGAAATATTTTGCTGAAGACAGTGGAAATTATCTAGCTACAGTGAAACCTTTATTTAGGAATAAGAACATTATTGATAAATACATGATAATGGCCCAGATTTTACCACTAAATTTCTGTGAAGTTAAGTATTCGAGTGCCTGTCACTAGGCCAAATTTTCCACAACCATAAAAAAAAAAAATGTAGGCTGTTTTTTTCCTGGCCTTAGTATGCCACAGTACTTTATAAAAGCTAATATTACAATAACGATGAACACCTTCCAAATGGGCATATAGCCAAACACTATTTTTCTCTCTCTTCATTTTAAGTACCTTTTGACTAAAGAAGGTATTGGTATCCCAGCAACAGATAAGCAATGCTCAAATTAATTATCAAAGATTATATTTTAATGAACTTTGGAAAAAGGAAGTCAAGTTGACTACAGGGTTCTTTGTCTGATTAATTTGATGAAAATCTATAAACATCTGACCTAGCTCATTAACACGTTAATGAAGACAGAAGAATCTTATGCTCAATTTCTAGGGGACAAGTGTTGGTGTGGTATTTTGATTTTTACAGCCAAGGAATAATGAGTTCCATAACATAAAATTTACATATCTGTAGGTCAATGTGAATGTGGCAATGATCAACACAATAATTGGAGTCTGAAGACCTTGTCCATAATCTTATCAAAGGCATATTGCCAGTTGGTACTTTAACTCTTCTCTTCTCTTTTCCTCTTTTTCTTCCTCACACTTCTGTATTACTGCCCTGCAAGTACATAGTATTAGTCTAGTGCTACCTAAAAGATAGATGTTCTATTATGGAGGTAGCTAACTCAGTGTAGAACACCAAATGTTTATAGAGCCATTATTCTTAGGGATTACTAGAGCTGATAGGGACAATGAGAATAAACATGCATGAACTTTGCCCCTGGAAAGTCAGCAAATTTGGCTGATTATATTGCAAAAGAGTTTGTTAGAGATTGAAAAAAAAAAAAGCTGCATAATTATTACCCCCAAAAACAGGGTTTGCATGCCTTGCAAATGATAGACTACTGTCTACGAGAATGCCAATTTTGATAAATAGGAGTTTTACTACTTGGCACAAGTAAAAATAATACTAAGAGCATTCTCCAAAGCAGTATCTTTCTGAGGGAAAGTGACAGGAGGGTTTTATGGAGTGATGGAGAGGAGAAAGGATACTTATCACATGTAGAGGAAGGATCCCCATGGCTCAGACACAGTGATCAGTATGCCAGCATGTAGGTCGCGTGTTATAATAATGAAACTTTAGCTCCTTCCAGGATAGCAGCATTAGCATGGAGGTGCGGAAAGTTCACTCAGTGTTATCTGAAATTTCCTGGGGTATGTCAGGAGCTCGGTTTAACCCGCTGAGTGACCACATTCCACACAGGCTGATAGGAAGGAGGTTGTAAACAGGCTGATTGCCCAAGTTGATTAAATTTCTATAGTCCTTGGCAACCCTCGCCATCTGCTTACATAATGATTGGGACGGATGAAGAAACAGACTAATTATAAGAGCCAGTATCACCATTAGAGGCTGAAATATGTCCCTTGTCTTTTGTGGCCTGGGAAATCCACCTGTAAATGTCAGATTATGTTATTCTCAAAGACAGAACGATCTTTCATTCCTTTCTTCTTGAGTCATTAGCTCCTGAGTTAAAATCTTGCCAGTGTCTGATTGTTGGGATCCAGTCCATTTGCCCGGGTCATAGAAAGGAAGTGGGATAGTATATTATTCTGCATGTTTAATTCTTAAAAGAGAACATATTTTATCTACCAACACTGGGTAGCCTGTAAAGAATTTCTCAAACAGAAGTTTGTCAGATGTCTAAAGGACAAAATCAATGACAAATACTCACTACAAATGTAAAGCTTACACTCTGGTGAGCAAGAAAGACAAAGGTCTAGGCAGGTTAAAATCAAGAAACTTCTGTTAGAAGAAAGAGAATATTTGACTCAGAATCAGGTGTTAAAAAAAAGAAAAGAAAAGCTACTGGCTGGGGAGGGTGACTCTGCTGAGGCATTTGAGTTCAGGAATTGGAGACCAGCCTAGGTAACATAGGGAGACCTCATCTCACAAAAAAAAAAAAAAAAAAAAAGATGGATGAAGAACTCAAGAAAGAGCATTCATTTTAGGAAAAGAGCATTGTATAAGCAAAGGCCCAGAGGTCTAAAACAACAGATGGAAAATTCCCCCAAATTTGCATCATTCTACAATGCGATCCTTCACTCAATTATATCTATTAGAGACAAAGAGTAGTTGAATCTTTAAGTGTATACTCAAAGACAAATGGTGTTGTGATAAAAACTATCGATGAAAAGCTGCTGAAAATTCACGTTACAAGAGCCAAAAAGAGCTATACAACTAAAATGGAACAAAGATCAACTTTTTGCTTTCATGAAGCTTGTTTCATCAACATAAGACAGCACAAAATACATATTAAATATTGCTTAATTTCACATGAGGTTTCTCTATTTTCTGATCTTCAAATCTGTAATAACATTTTCTCAACACACTTTTTTCTTTCTGTCATAAGTTACTATACCTTCTTTTGAAATATGTTGTGTATATTTCCAAAATATGTCCTGCCTCTGACGTCAGGTCTATTCTCACACAATATTTGGGGTATATTCTTCATTAAGAAAATATTTACTGATTCTTTAACAAATTCTGACTGGGAGTTTTATTGGCTTCTTATTGCAACCAAGAATGTTCCTGAACTTTATTTCTGTTAGATTTTATCAAGCGGACTATAGAGACTCTGAAAAAAATGTATCATTTATAACAAATATAGTCAGTTTTATGTGTTAACTTGACTAGTCATAGGATGCCCAGATAGATGTTAGGTTAACATTTCTGAGTGGGTCTGAAATGGTGGTCCTGGATGAAATTAATGTTTGAATTGATACACTGAGTAAAACCCGTGGCCCTCCCAGTGTGGTATGGTGGGCCTCATCCCACCCATTGAATTTTTTTTTTTTTCCAAAAATAAGTGTTTGTAAACTTACAAAACTATGACTAATTTACAGGTTTAAAAGATTGTCAGAATGCAAGTTACCGAATATTTAGAAATGAATAAAAATGAAAGTACCAAGTAAGAACTTGTGGGAGACAGATAAAGACAATGTGACACGAACCTTTACTTTATTCAGGTGCATTCCTTCTATACTTCTATACCTACTTTGTTGAGAGTTTTTGTCATAAGTGAATGTAAACTTTGTCAATTGCTTTTTCTGCATCTATTGAGATTATTACAGACACTTGTCTTTCATTCTGTTAATATGTTGTATCAGGTTTATTAATTTGCATTTGTTGATAAATTCTTGCATTTCAGGGATAAATCCTATTTAATCATGGAATATGATCCTTTTAATGTGTTAATGAATTCAGTTTGCTAGAGTTTTGTAGAGGATTTTTGCCTCTATGTTCATCAGAGATACTGACCTGCAATATTCTTTTCATAGTGCCATTTTCTGGGTTTGGTATCAGTGTAATACTGGCCTCATAACTGAGTTTGGGATGTGTCTCCTCGTCTTTAATTTTTTAGAAGAATTTGAGACAAATTACTGTTTATCCCCGTTAAATGTTTGAGAGAATTTTCTGCTAAAGCCATCAGGTCCTAAGATTTTCTGATGGGTTGTTTTTGACTACTGATTCAATGTCCTTACTTATTAGTAACTCAGATATTCTATTTCTTCATGATTTAGTCTTGGTACATTGTATATTTATAGAAATTTATCCATTTCTATTAATTTTTTTAATTTGTTGGGATATAATTGTACATAGTAATCTCCAATAATCTTTTATATATCTGTGATACAAGTTGTAGTGTCTCCTCTTATATTTCAGATTCATTTGAGACTTCTCTCTTTTATTCTTCGTTTGTTTAGCTAAAGGTTTGTCAATTACGTTTAGCTTTTCAGAAAAGTGACTCTTGGTTTTATTTTTTTTATTGTGTTTATTGTCTTCATTTTTTTCTTCTCTTATCTTTAAATCTTTATTGTTTATTCCCTTCTACTAATTTTGAGATTCGTTTATTTATTTATTTATTTTTCTAGTTACTTGATGTGTGAAGTTAGGGAGCTTATTTTAGATTTTTTTCTTCATCTAGGCATATATTGCTATAAATTTTCCTCTTGAAACTGTTTTTGATATATCCCATAAGTTTTGATATGTTGTGTTTTATTGTCCATTTGTATCAATATTTTTAATGTCCCTGTTGATTTTCTTTCCTCTTCGTGAGAAGTGTGTTGTATAATTTCTACATAGTTGTGAATTTTTAAACTTTTCTCTCATGACTAATTTTTGCTTTTTTTCTATCGTGTTCATAAAAGATACTTGATATTATTTTAATCTTTGTAAATGTGTTAGTACTTTTTTGTAGCCTATTCTACAGTATGCACCTGAGAAGAATGTGTATTCTATTGCATTGAATAGAATATTCAGTATATATCTTTTAGGTTCATTTGGTCTAAATTGTAGTTCAATTCCAATTTTCTGTCTGGGTGATCTGTCCACTGTTTCAAGTGAGTTGTTAAAGACCTCTACTGTTATTGCATTACTATCACTTTCTCCTTTCCGATCTGTTAGTATTTCCTTTGCATATTTAGGTGCTTTGGTGTTGGATGCAAATCTATTTACAACAATTATATCTTCATGATGGAGCATTCTTTTCTTGGATCATCTTGTTATATCATCCTCTTGATGAATTGACCCCTTTATTATTACACAATGACTTTCTTTGTCTTGTGTTACTTTTTTTGAAAAGTTTATTTTTTCTGATATAAGCATAGCCAACCCTACTTTAGTTTTCTATAAAATGGAATATCTTTTCATTCTGCCATTTTAAATCTATATTTTTTGAAGTTGAAGTGCGTATCTTATAGACTGCATAGAGTTGAGTCTTTTTAAAATTCATAAATCTAAATATTTTTATTGGTAAATTTAATACTTTTTGTTTAAAAGTAATTATTGATAGATAAGTCACTTAACTCTTGCCATTTTTTTTTTATGGATTTCTGGCTGTTTTGCAGATCCTTTGTTTCTTGCTTTCTCTTTTTCTGTCTTTTATTCCATTCTCATTATCTTCTATGTATCTACTCTAGGTTTTTGGTTTTTGATTACCAATAAGCTTACATTACACATGTTAAAATCGTAATGGTCTGTTTTGAACTTATAATTTAAATTTGATCACATATAGAAACCCTGCATTTTTCCTCCATCTCCCTTATATTTTATTTCTTCCTTAAAAATACATACATTTTTACTTTTACCCATTAACAAATACTAGAACTATAATATTTTTATCCCTCTTTTCTTTTAACTTTTATATTAGAATTATAAGTAATTTACACACCTCATTACAGTATTGCAATATTCTGAATTTGACTCTATGCTTACCTTTACCAGTTAGTTTTATTCTTTTTTATGTTATCATGGTGTTCATTAGGTTCCTTTTATTTTCAGCTTGAAAATTGCCCTTCAACATTTCTTGTGGGCCAGAACTAGTGATGATGGACTCCCTCAGCTTGTGTTTGGGACAATCTTTATCTCTCTTTTATTTCTGAAGGGCAGATTTTCCAGGCAAAGTATTTTAGGCTATCAGTTTCATTATTTCAGTATTTGAATATATCACCTCCACTCACTTCTGGCCTGCAAGTTTCCTACAGAGAGATCTGCTGAGAGACTTAAATGGATTCCTTTATATGTGATGTGCCTCTTTTTCGTTATTACTACTACAAATAATTTTGTTTATAAGAAAAGAAAAGTATCAAAACTTATTCTCTCCATGTGTCAACTACACCTGATATGTCACTATTAGAAAACAAAGCAAGGATGTTCCATTGTAATCTCTCTCCCTGGAATTGTTAGTATTTGGGCTTTAGATTTCAGTTCTCAAATCTCTCAAGAAAGTGGATGCATATTTTGACATATGAGATGAGAGGACATTCTTTTCTCAGTGAACAGTTAATAAAATCTAGAATCCAGGCAGCAGAAGATCAGAGAGAAGTAATTTAGGCTGCTGGTACCTTTTCAGTTTTTTATTCAAGTCCTGTCTGAGACCCAGATACACTTCTCTTTTATGAGATGACTTTTCTCAAACTTATTGTCTCATTTCTTGATAAAGGAACCACCTTCTATTACTTGAAACCAAAATGACCCAACAAAGACACTTAAACTATAAGACCTGAGGATTAAGAAAACGAAGGACATATCTTAGGATATGGAGGTCAGGACTTGCAATTATGATTTGTACATGAGGGTTAAAGGGAAGTGGAGTGGGATGAAGAATCTGGAATGTGACTGTTCCCTTGTTCAGTTTCCCCAAGAGATCATGTTTGTCTTCATAGAGGGGCTGAGTTTGACAAGGAAATCTTTGGGACAAGGGGTATTTTGCAGAAAAGATTGGAAGCCAGGTGGCAAACTGGGAAGATCTTATCAGGGCACATTATAGCCTACACTAGGACATGCAACCGAATGCTTGGTACAATAGCCTCAGGCCTGACTTCTCATTTTTCATTGATTAATAGTTGCCATTTCACTTGGCTGTCTATACATTTACTCACTGGCAAATATGGCTACTTTGAGTCACCACTATGAGTAGTAAAATCTAAATAGAAGGTAACACATTGCTGTTTTCCTCCATAGTTTGCACTTGTTCATAAGAACCATATAGACTTTCCTGTCAAAGTGCTTTCAGCTATGATTAATAACTAACTTGACTTTCTTCTTAAAGCTCAGTACACAAATTTGAAGACATAAATATTGTTTTTTCAGCACTCTAAAATGATATTTTATTCCATGCTGAAAAAGACACAAACAGTTTCTTTTTCTAGGCTTTTAGCTACCCTGTCAGAAAAGAAAATGCATTCAATGCACTGCGGTGATTCTGTTTTTTTGAAACCATGAAGTCAGAAATAACAAATGATTGACTAATGTTATTTATTAGGATATATGACTGAGTATGCAAAGATCAATTTCTTAACATGTAATACTTTCTTCTGTCCTTCTCAAAAATAAAAATGCTTTTATGTAAATCAGCCATTTTTTTCACTTTATTTACAATAAAAAAAATCATTTGGCCAGTCATGTTAGTCAAAATGTGTGAATGGAGACAGGTAGTATTCCAATGTCTAAAGGAATATAAAACAGATATTGGCTCCATTTGCCCCTTGTAAGTATGTAGTTTGGATCAAGATGAAATTTGAGATATTTGATTTTTAAATCAAATTGAATTTATTTATTTAATCTCTCACCTCCCTCTGTTGCATTTCACAAATCATTTGGTTTGTGTATCATCATTTTGAAGTCAGGATAGTGTGTTACTACATGAACATTTCAAATATTGTAGCATTTTATGTCTAATCCCTGATTGTAGAGTAGCATGCTTCATTTTCTGAAAATATGATTGAAGTGAATTACAAAGCATGTGTGGGAGAAGCATTCATTTCCTGGTGCTTCTGACAGTTACTACTATGGGTAATGTTGAACGTGAACGAGGTCCCTTAATGATGCTATGGTACAAGAACAAGCAGGTCACTCTATTGTACCACACTAATAGCATGGACGTGAACAAAACAGTCACATGGTGAGCATGATCTAAAAATATGTGATCAACAAAAAATAATAATAATTCAGAAAAATACGCTTTTAATTTTTTCCCTTCTTTTAGTGGGAACCCCACTCCCTTCTTCAAGTTTCATTTTATGTGCTGTGCCTGAAACACAGGAGGCTACTCAAATGATGGGATTTTAAGAGTACTGAAGTGTTCTCTGAAATTCCATCATCGGAGTCATTTGTTTGAAGGCACTGTATTTAATATAAGTAGCAGTAAAATGATACTGTGCATAGTAGTGGTGAATTATTAAACCACTGCCTATCATCCACAGCTTGGTGGAAATGATAAAATCCTTTCCAAAATGGCCCCAGGCTAAGGGCATTTTTTTGTTTTTTGTTTGTTTTTGTTTTTAATTTGTTTCGAGTTGGGGTCACACGTAGTCACCCAGGCTGGAGTGTAGCCGCACCATCACAGCTAAGGCTCACTGCAGCTTTGACCTCCTGGGCCCAGGTGATTCTTCTGCCTCAGCCTTCCAAGTAGCTGGGACTACAGAAGCATGGAACCATGTCAATCTACTTTTTCTTTTTATGGAGATGAGATCTTGCTATATTGTCTAGGCTGTTCTCGAACTCCAAGCTTCAAAGTATCCTCCTACCTCGGCCTTCTAAATTGCTGCGATTACAAGCACAGGTCACCATACTTGGCCTATTTACCTTTCAACTTGATTTACCTTTCTAATATATATATATATATTAGAACAGTTTTAGATTTACAAAAACAATGCAAAAAGTAATACAGCTTCCAATACACTCTTCATCTTACATTAATATAGAACACTTGTTATACTTGATGAACCAATATACTATTAACAAATGAATTTCTTAGTTTTTACTTAATGTCTTTTCTTAGGCTGGCTCTTCCTGAATCAGTGAAACATTGGCAAGGGAACATAGGATTACTGTGATTGGTTTAATTAATCTGGACCAGTGAGTGTAATTTTTTTAAAGAGGTGAACAGTGGCTTTCTGTGACAAATCCTTTTCTCAGTCCATATTCCCTTCCAGGAGAATGATAACATGGAAGATTTATTTCTTTTTTCTTCTGAATATTTTCTTCTTCATTTATTAAAACATTTATTAGACAGCAATTTATTGAAACTCTACTAGGTACAGGACACTGTTCTTAAATTTAAATGCAAAAATAACCTCTCGCTTTGTGGTTACAAACCTACACTGTCCAACATTTTTTCTTACAACTTAAGCTTATCCATGCAAATTTTCTTTAAATATTTTAAAGCAGCTATTATGTCTCACTCAGCGTCTTGTCTTTCTAAAGCTAACCTCCCTAATTCCTTTAAGTGTTTCTCATATGGCATGGTTTTCAGTCTTTCTAACATCTTGGTCATTCTCAGTGAACTTTTTGGCCTATAAAGCATTGCATTGGTAATTAAATGTAATACTTCTGGGCAGAAGTATACTTTTATACCTTTTATTTTAATCACTTTTAACCTACCATAATATAAACTGAATTTATGCTAGCTCTTTTTGCTGCCATATTGCAAGGGGGATTCAAATTGAGTTTACAGTTTATAAACATGGTTATGTTTTTATACATCTCTGACTCACTTTCACTTGAAGAGTTGATCTTTTCAACTTATTTTCCCTATGAAAGCTCATGCTATTAGATTCTGTTGCTCAGGCTTGCCACCATCTCTTGAGACTTTTATTTTGTCATCAAACATAGTCGCCCTCCTTTTTTAACATTAGGACACACTGATTTCCTGAGCATATATCTTCTTTATTGTCATACAAATTATAATAAAAATGTTGCTGTCACAGTGCCAAAGACTATCCTTAAGGTTGACAGTGATCCAGTAATAAATACTTCTTAAGCATAGTTATTCAGTTATTAATCTCCAACTGCCTAGAGTATGTAGAACTTTTTTTTTTTTTTAAATAAAAGTTCTTAAATTTTGCACTGATCAAAAATCCGGGATATGTTTTGTGACATATATAAATTTAACAACATGGTCAAAGTGGAAAATTAAATGAGTCTAGTGTGATGTGCTTTCAGTAAATCTATGCTGGCTCCCAACAATCACTGTTTTTTTTGTGTGTGTTTTTTTTAACCTATTTTTGAACAACTCCATTGAGCTCAACAATTGTCTCTCTCCAGTTTTCTGACATCTCTCACATTTTCCACACCTCCTTAAAGACTACTTATTTTGGTTTGAAAGCCTCATTTTCAACTTCTCTCAGTAAATGCAAATGTGTGAAAAAAATATAAAATATCATGACTAGAATGAGTTTGCCATTTTCCAGGGCAGATGTAGTTTCAGGTGTCCATGAACCCTGAGGAAAGGGCTGTAAGAGGTGAGTGATACAATCTCCTACTTTTGGACATTCTTCTATCTTTCATCCATTTCACAAAAAGACTAACTTAACCTGATTTAAAGGACCCCTGGAAAAATCTGTTCGAAGGAGCTGGAGAAATTCAGGTAATGTAAGAACTAAAGGATCAGAGTTGACACATTCATGGCTTCGATTTTCATTAGCTTCAGTCCATTAAACAAGCATTTGCCAATGTAATATTGTATGCATAAAACAACTGAAATATTCATTAAATGGAAAAACGACCGAGGATGCAGGCCAACCGTTTCTCCTAGACAGTTTTGCTGCAGGAATACAGCTCACCAGGGTCCACTGCATTGCCATTTCGTTTAATTTTTGTGAGTATAAGGTTTTTAAGTATCTGTGCATCATCAGACAAATATACTTAAATTTTTATGATGAAATTATTTTCTCCTTTGGACAAAACAGTTGAAATATTAGTGTTTTAAATACTTTTCATGAGCGGTCCTGACCCATATGATTCAAGTCATCAGATACAGCCAGTCCTGCTGTGTTTTAATTAGAGAGATACTTTCTCTCATAAATTAATTTAATCTATTTCCCACAACTTCCTTTTACAAAAAGAAAGAAAGAAAGAAAGAAAGAAAGAGAAAGAAAGAAAACAATTTTTCAAAGCACTCCATGGGATAAATCAAGACATGTCAATGCCTTCAGACTCATAGTTTAATGGAGAGATTAGACAGGCAAATACATTAGTGTAAAGCAAGGGAAATAATTAAAAGACAAAAATAATCTGGGTAAAATCAGTAGGTCAATTTTAAAATTGGGAAATATTGTGTGTGCAGACTAGATTATATTTTAAATGAAATTTGATTTGACAGGTAAATATGGGATGTTTGATCTGGAATCTGGAAACCAGGATTGTCTGGCTCTGTAACTAACTAGATTTGTGACATTGCACAACTCATTTTTTCTATGTGAGAAATGTGTGTCATTTCTAAAATACACTTATAAAATTTCTAATGTCCAATTCTAAAACCAGAGAAGTATGAATATCATGTGCAAAGGTGTGAAGATAATACAGGGAGAAGTGTGTTCAGGGAAGGGGTGCACCATCTAGTTGGACTGGATTTTATTATGCAGGAGGTAAACATCAATGGAACAATATAGCCTTTGAAGGTCCTTCAGTGTAAAAATGTGTTGTGTGTAATTAAGGAGGCATGATTGTAAAATTCCAGGATAATTTATATACAACAGAATTCATCAATTTTAAGGATACAGTTTGATTTGTTTTGATATGTATGTTCATACTTCTTTAAATTCGTCTCATGTTTCTTGATAGTTAATCTTCTCCCATAATTTCAGGCCTCTGACCTTCTCTTTGCTGCTAAAACTTTGTTTATAAAGAATTTCAAATAACTTGTATCATCCAATATATAGACTTTTGAGACTGATGTTTTTCACTGGCCATACTGCATTTTAGATTTATTCATATTGTTATGTATCAGTAGTTCTTTCTTTTTTAGGGCTCAGTAATAGTGGCTATATGGCAATATTCTAGCTTGTTACCATTGACAGACATCTGAGTTGCTTACAATTTGGAACTACTATGAATACAGCAGTGAGAATTCAAGTCTTTGGTGGGTGACTTCTTCTGGGAAAATACCTAAAAGTGAGATGACTGGGTCACATGGAAGCTGTATTTTTAAATTTCAAAGTAAATGCCAAAGTGTTTTCTGAAGTGGATGTGCCATTTTCCATTGCAAAAGTAATGTGTAAGAATTCCAGCTGTTTCACTTTCTTGCCAATATTTGACATTGTCAGAATTCTTAATAAGTATGTAGTAGTATCTCAATGTGGTTTTAGTTTACATTTGACTAATGATGTTAGCACATTTTTATTTGTTATTTGCCATATCTCTTCTCAATTTTTTTTAGTTTTGCCTACGTTTTAACCAACTTTTATCATTTAAATTTTGACTAATAATACATTTTATTTTTGTAATATATTCTGAATATAAGTCCCTTGTTTAATGTATGATTGCCAAATATTTGCTCTACTATTTTTATTACATTTCTTTTTTTACTTTCTTAATATTTTCATTTAAATAGCTAAATTTTTTATTTTGATGGTCTGATTTATTATTTTTCAATTTGTGATTGTTTTTTCTGTGTCTCGTTATATAATCTTTGTATAACTCAAGTTCACTAAAATTTTCTTCCATGTTTTATCTAGAAGTTTCACAGTTTTGGCTCATAGATATAGATCTACTATCTTTTGTAGAAAAACAATTGATCATTTATGGGTAGAACTATTTCTGGACTCCCTATTCTTTCTATCCTTATACCAAGACTACAGGGTCTTGATAAACTCTATATTAAATCCTGAAATCAGGTAATAATACAAATTCTACAAATTTCCTTTTCTTTTTTTCTAATAGACTTTATCTTTAGAACAGTTTTAGGTTTACAGAAAATTAAGCAGATGGTACAGAGAATGCTCAAATACCTTTTCTCTCTCCCACTCATGGCTTCCCCTATTATTAACATATCTTAAATTAATGTGGTACATTTGTTGTAATTAATAAGCTGATATTGATGCATTTTTAACTGAAATCCATAGTTTACATTAGGGTTCACTCTTTAATTTTTACTGTTCTAAGAGTTTTGAAAAATTCATAATGCTACATATTCACCGTTAAAGGATCAGAGATAATATTTTCACTGCCCTAGAAATACTCTGTGCCCCACCTATTCATTCCTTCCTTCCTCTCTCCAAGCTCCTGGAATTTACTGTTTTTTCATTATTTGCTGTCTTTATAGTTTTACTTTTCCAGTTTGTCATATAGTTGAAATAATAAAATATGCAGTCTTTTCAGACTGCTTTTTGTTTTTATTTTTTACTTTTTTATTTTCAAGTTCTGGGATACAATTCAGGATTAGGTAGATAGGAGGTCATCTTACAGGTAAAGTTTGGGCCTCCCTTTGGTCTCCACTTCATGTGGTTTGAGGCACTCTTATTGATATTCATTAAGCAATGTGCATTTAAAGTTTCTCCATGTCTTTTTGTGTATTGATAACTCATTTATTTTTATTGCTGAACAATATTCCATTGTATAGGTAAGTCACAGTTTCTCTATTCACCTACTAAAGAACGTCTTGACTGCTTCCCATTTAGAAGATAATAAAGCTGTTATAAACGTTTGTGTGTAGGTTTTGTGTGGACGGGAGTTTCCATTTTATTTGAATAATTACCTAGGAACCTGACCGTTGGATTATAGCCTTTAAAGAAACTGTTTAGTTTTTTAAGAAACTATCTTACAAAGTGATGTACCCTTTTATCCCCATCAGCAAGGAATAAGAGCTTCTTTTGCTCCACATCCTTGCTAGCATTTGACATTGTCAGTTTTTTTCTTCTTCTTCTTCTTTTTTTTTTTTTTGCCATTGTAAAAGGTGTGTAGAGGTATCTCATTGTTTTAATTTGAAGTCCTATAATGACATATCATGTTGGGCATATTTTCATGTATGTATCTGCCATCTGTACATTTTCTTTGGTGAGGTAACTGTTCAGATCTTTTACAGATATTGTGGTCAAGAAAAGCAAGAATCCTCAGAGAAAGGATAGGAAGGAACAGAGAAAGGGAGAATAGCCACATCATGTATTATCACAGAATTCTCTTTTGGTCGTGTCTTTTCATTTCAGGGAACATAGACTAACCATTTACCTTAAAAAAGGAAAACAAAGACCTAGATTAGGTACATATGTAAACTGAAACTAAGAAAGGAGAAAAAAAAAACAAACCTATAACAAAGGCATCTCTTGAAACTGCATTACCTCCTCTTTTATATCTTCTCTTTGCACACAGGCTCTGTTATTCTCTCTTGTTTTATCAATGGTCTACCTTTGCTTATTTATACTTTTTGATTTCGCATAATTTTTTTACAACTGACCATGGCTGTCACAAATGTCTCCATCATTTTTCAGTTTCAATACTAAATAATGAGTAATTAGAGGAAACTAGTTCAGTCTGTCTGTGTTCTTGGTTCAAGAGTGTATAATCAACTAATTAGCCCCGATCAACTTTTTCATAATAGGTTATAAATCTTATATGTCACTTGCCAGCTAATTTATTGGCTGCTGTTTGGAGAGATGTCTCCCCTAAGACTAAAAAGGGTATCCGAAAGGTTAACATCAAAGGGTTTAAAACACAGGTGCTTACTCAACATATGCAGATAGACACTGTATAACATGCCTATAACCAAAGTCATTAGGGAAGACAATTCCAAAGTTGAGGAAGTGGAAACCACCTTAAAATATTGTAAATAATGCAATGAGAGTGAGAAATAAAAATATATATTTGGAATTGACAGTTAAGAAAACAGCATGGGCCGGGCACGGTGGCTCAAGTTTGTAATCCCAGCACTTTGGGAGGCCAAGGTGAGGGGACTGCCTGAGCCCATAGGTTCAAGTACAGTCTGGGCAACTTGGCAAGACATTCTTTCTACAATTAATCAAAAAATTAGCCGGGCATGGTAGCACACATCTGTAGTTCTGGCTACTTGGAAAGCTGAGGCAGAAGGATCGCCTGAGCCCAGCAAGTCGACGCTGGGGTGGTCAGAGCCTGCCACTGCACTCCAGCATGGGTGACAGAGTGAGACTCTGACTCAAAAGAAAGAAAGAAAGAAAGAAAACAGCATGAATTTGTGATGATGTGGCTTGAAGAGGAAGATTTTGTGGAAGAGTGAGGATGAAAAGAAGTATATAAAGTGGTTAATTCATTATTAGAAAGAAGTTAAGACATTCTTGATTGGGAAATAGCATAAGAAAAATCCAGAGAAAGAGATTAGAAGGACTGAATAAATGGAGAAAATGAAGGAAAGTGTAGAAGGGAAAAGGAATTTAAATATTTCAAACAAGTTTACCAATATTAATAAGACTTTAGTAAAGAGATCATATTAGAATCTAAAGAAATACTAATAAAAATATAGTGTACTTAACAATGTAAGAAAGTAAGCTAAATGACTAACTAAGCAGGTTAAACACTTTGTAAAATGTTACTTTCTTATATAGACGTTTTCTTCCACATCACTGCCTTTATATTCCATGATTCTAATTAAATGAGTATTTAGAAGACAAATGTCACTTACAATTAGTTTAGCCTGATGTTATTTGTAATTACTTAGATTTTGTAAGAAGCACCATAAATTATGAAATTACAGTATCATTTGGAATTGTCAAACTTCTTATCATGAAAGCAATGTAAAACACTAGGATTTGATGCCATCATCACATCAATTCCTTTGTCTTTTTGGAGGGTCATAATTTAACCTGCACAGAAAAATAAGGCTCTAAACAGTATTCTGAAATATTCTTCTTTTCCCATCTACAAAACTAACAAATAACATTATGTGACTCACACAGTCTGGAATCAAAGTTTTTTATACTTTCTTTCATTAAAACTATCAAACCTTCTCAATTTATTGTTAATATGCTTTGTAGAAAGAGCTCTATTGGCAGTAATTTAATCCCTTCTATTTCCCTCTTCTTTCCCAGAAATATTTTTAAAACTTAATTTTTGAAAATATTCAACATTCAAGATGAAGAGAAACATTTTTTTAGTTTCTCTTTTTATTTCCCATTCCTTCATAAAATGAATGGTTGAACAACACATTCACTTAAATTGTCTCCCTGTTTTCAATCTTTCAGACCCAGTTTTATGTGACAGCAAGTTTTTATTCTGTAGCACACGGCCAGAGACATGAAAGTCACAGAAAGACTCTGAGGACTAGAGATTAAGAAGAGAGAAGGCTGTTGAGTTTACATTGTGACTAGAAAAATTGGGTAGATAGGCTAGAAACTTGATTATGCCCATGTGGGGCAGATACTGGCCGAGCATAATGATTAGCTTGTTCATAAATACAAAGTGTTTGTAAGCAC
Organism: Tarsius wallacei; assembly: GCA_963574415.1. Lineage (NCBI taxonomy): Eukaryota > Metazoa > Chordata > Mammalia > Primates > Tarsiidae > Tarsius > Tarsius wallacei. The sequence goes on from CAUYQG010277589.1 coordinate 24,444, forward strand.
CAGCAGCAAGGATAAGTTGCCTAGGAAGCATAGCATTCTCAAATTGATCCCACATTGACAGCCTTGGTAACAGGGACTTACGCCAATGTTTTTCTCATTGAGGAAGTGCTATGGTTTATGTTTCACTATTGAGGGATGCATGCATTTCCTATTTCCTCTCTTCCAAATGTAAAATGTAAGACAGTTGCTTTTATATATGTTGTGGAAGTACTATAGAACTGTGCCCTTGTTTGTTCTCACAATAAGCACATACTATTTTAAGGTTAAAAAAAAAAGAAGAAGAAGAGGATGATCTACATTTCCACAGGAACTCTTAGTGTCATCGTCTCAACAGAAACAGAAGGCAGGAATTACAAGAAATGTTTTCTCAAAAGACAAGTCATAGTTTTCTCTTTTCATATTTTGGACGGTCAGGGAGAAGAACCCCTAAAGAAGAAGGATTTAAGTCAACACTCTAAACCACCTGGTCTTTAATATTGTCCTAAAGGTTCCATCCAACTATTTGATAACTCTGAGAGTCACATACTTCCCCCTTCTTACCCACAGAGTAGAAACACTGTGTGCAGGAACCATGTCCATGTATATTATGAGTTCATTCTGGGAAATAGAACACAGGATCAAAATCTTGAATTTCTGCCAAGTTCCCTAAATTAGGCCCTTGGAATTGGCCATGATTTTGGTTTACCTCTTTGCAGTACTTCCTACTCTGTTTGTATGAAGAAAAGTGTGGGGAGCAGGTAAGAACACCTCCTTAGAAGTCATAGGGAATGCAGAAGACATTGGGCATGCTTTTATCTTTGGGAGAACTGTTATATCCAGTTTAGGATTTACTGACCTTTATTAAGGTCTATAAAGTGTAAGAGAACAAATGTAAAGAGGCCTTTCATCCTTTGTGGTATAAGCTTTTGTTTCTTTGAAGGATGGGAAGAAGGAGTCTCTAAGTTCTACATAGCTCAGTTCATTTCAGCAAGAGTGGTTGCATGGAGGGGCACCCTGCATAGCATGTGGGAGCAGGAGTCTTAGAGCAATATAGAACATGATTTGCATAGAACGTCTTCTCTGCATATATTATCACACAATCTGGCAGTCTGTGAAATCAGTAGCAAAGGATTCATGTATCCTGGATCTTGTCAAATATCACCTAATAAAAAAAGCTCATGTAGGAAATTCTTTTACTGCCCATGTTTTCAACCTGCTTAGTTCTTTGATACTGTGGTTAAAATAGTTGGAAAAAAAATAGAGAAGAGGAATAGAAGCTCTGGCCTTTGGCATCAGCCCTAGCTGAGGTGGTATCAGCAGAGGAGAGAGAGCCTGGTCCTCTATAATCTGACACAGAACCTGCCTTGCTACTATTCCCTACCCTGCTGCATGTCAGAGCAGTTGATCACAAATCTCCTGCTGTGACAAGATCACTCCCACTTTCACAAGTTTTACTTTTTTGTTCTTTTCCAGAAAATACTCCAATTTTCTCTTGTCTAGAAAATGCCTGTTTTTTCTTCAAGGTCCAGCTCAGGTGCCACTTTTTCACCTCTCCACCTCTACCCCTCTCCACCTCTCCCCACGGCTTGTGAACAATTAATGCTATGTGAGGATTTTTCAACTTTTAAAATGATGGTATCTTGTTTCAACATAATTTCAGGCTCAGCAAAGTCCAGGAATATATATATATATATATATATATATATATATATATATATATATATATATATATTTTGGGTTTATATATTAGAGAACAGACACTGTGTCAGTATATAATAGATCAGAGAGTGGGGGTGTTATATCAAAAGGACAGATT
>CAUYQG010277590.1:0-41240 GCA_963574415.1 Tarsius wallacei
GGGCGCAATGGCTCAAGCCTGTAATCCCAGCACTTTGGGAGGTCAAGGCGAGAGGATTGCCTCAGCCCAGGAGTTCGAGACTTGCCTGGGCAACTTGGTGAGACCTGTCTCTACAATAAATCAAGAAAAATTAGCTGAGCAAGTTGGCACATGCCTGTAGTTCCAACTACTTGGAAGACTGAGGTGGAAGGATTGCCTGAGCCCAGCAGGTGGAGGCTGCAGTGGTCCTGAGCATGCCACTCCACTCCAGCCTGGGTGACATAGTGAGACTCCGACAACAACAACAAAAAATCTACATCCACAGGTAAGAAAATTCCTAAATGTAAGACAGTTATGGGAGTAGTTGGCATTATATGATAGCAAGCCTGCAGTCCTTTGCAGAGCAACAGTGTGTGGCCCTGGGCAGTGACTAAATTGGCTCTGTCCATCTAGGCTCCAATGGCTTCACCACTAGATACTGCAATTGGCTCGTTAATCTCTCTGGCTGCACTTTTTCTCTGCTACCATACAGTCTACACACTTTCTTAAATTTCTTCTTTCTTCAGTTCACTTCCCTCTCCAATAACCTTCAGTGGTTACCTGTGGCCCATTGAACTAAACGAGGTTTTGGCTGCCTTCCAAGGTCATCACACATGCCCCAGATTTGGCCTTTCATTCTCCTGTGTCAACCACTGCACATTTTCCCCCATTCACAATTCTCTGGGTGGGTCTCATCATGTTCAAGTTTACTTGGAAAATACTTTATTCGCTCATCTCAGCCCATCCAAACTCCCACGAACCCTGCCTTCTCCAGGCCACTCCACTTTATTCTGAAGTCATCTCCAAAACCATCCATGGTCTTGCACAGTCTGACATGATTATAAACACGTGTTGTATGTTGTTATCTACTTTTTCTTTTATATCACTCTTGTCCATGGTAGATGATGAGGGTCACCATCATATTCTATATTTACTTTTCAATTTACTAAATTGCATCAGCTTCAGAAATTAAATTATTAACCGTTTAGGACAGTCACTTTTTTGTTTCATTATAATAATATTTCTTTATAAAAGTAACTTATCTGGGGCATTTAAATAGAATATTGAAGAAAACACTTAAATGTTTAGTGAAAAGATAAGAAAATAAGGGAATAGAGAAGGCTCTTTGATAAATTAGTATTTTTATAAATGGACAACATGGGTAGTTTAAAGTTTGTCTTAATTAGTTGCCTGTTGTTAGATCGTGATCATTTGTGCTAATGGCTGTGGTGGAATGCCTATAAGATCATTTGGGCACTTTCCCCATGTAACCAATCTTATGTCGGTAATTACCATTATCTGAGAGGCTCAGATGTCACAAGAATTCCAAGAGGATTGTGTTGTCAAACTTCTTTCCTTGTCTTTCAGTCTGATGGAGATGAAAAACTCAGCACATACGAAATAGTGCACATGAAAGCATTCCTTTCTACTCTAGCCTGGCCTTCAACTGGCATGTTTTCAAAAATACTTAGCAGCACAAAACCACTCTATGTGTATTCATTTTGGAGTGTTAGATGAAAAGAAATGTTGGTGAAAGCTTAGTTAGAAAATTAAACACACTCAAGATACTTTTCACAATTTTGTGCTCTGGAGTATCATTTCTGTAATTAGATTTGAATTGTGTTATGAATCTCCTGGATTTTCAAGTATATACAATGTTTACTCACCAAAATTTCAGACTTTTTCCCAAAGCAACTTTTAAAAAAACGATAAACCATCATTTTGTACTATAAACTCTGAAATGAGGACGTGTGATTTACTTATGGGGAAGAATTCCTTAACATTTCTGCATCTAAGGGCAGCCCAGCACATTCTGTGATCAACAGAATATTGTTTGCTACTCTTTTAATTTAGATATGCTATAGGAAATCATATTCTCTTAAAATATTTTCATAACATCCATATTTGGTAGCACAATTTCTAGAGTTAAGGATGTGCATTGAATGTCTTTGTAGATAATTGGTATATACACGTTTCCTAAAACTGTGAAAATCTGAGCCTGCAATTAGAACCTACTTCCTTGGAGAGTTCTTTGGAGTTCTTTAACTCTAGCAACTTTCTTCCCTTTCTTGCCCAAATATGAAAGTTAGTGTTAATTTGATGCATATAAATGAAATAGCAAATATGAAACAGCAAAAATGAGAGCCAAAAAGGCCCTGGGCTAGATTCCCAGGCACAGCATTTAGAATTCTGGCTCTGATTTGCAGAAATCATTACTGTCCAGGACTGCCCTGAAGGCTGAATAAATCTTATTCTGCTTATTGATGCATGTTCTGCCTCATGACAAGACCATAGATTACCAAACTAATTTTCTCCTGGAAAAAAAAATATCTGCTTTAAAGTTCATGTTTCCAAATGGGAAAGCAAAGAGTACTGGCTGCCTGGTAACAGTCCAAGTACTATGATGTAATTCAGAAGTATACAGGAGAAAAGAGGAGAGTAAATACCTTTCAAATTCTCCTCTTCACTTTTACTTCCGTAAACAGGAAACACATATACAGGCTTCTACAAAGTTTTGTATTTGTTGTTGTTGTTGGCAACATGGGTCTTTGTTGTAAGGTTGAAATGTGAGCATTTCTACCTAGTGCGATTTGACATTAATTGAATGCATACTTATTGTGTACTTCATGTGTGAGGCCTCATATGGATTTCATATTTTGTTATACTTTAATATATCTACATAGCATAATCTAAAGTTCCTTACCATATTGCTTAATACAGAGGCAATGCCTGACTTTAATAGATACCAGACATTTAATTTTAAGTGAGAACCTAGAAAGTGGGTACGTTTTTGAGAGTGCTTTGTTTGTATCCGTGGGTGTGATACAAGGGCATGTAGAATGTATTGCTGGGTTTAGGCTAGCAGGATATTAAACCTACGTGAAAAACAATTAGGAAACAGTGTTTATAAATTGAACACAAAATAGTTTTGTGCTAGTACTAACTATATCTTATAAGTAGGTTACTTGACACTATCTCTGACCTTGGTACTATAATTCTCTCAAATCAATTGTTCATCTTCCCAACTGGTGAACTTGGGACAGGGGTGGGGAGGCTATAGTCTTGGCTACCTTTACTGCCCATTTGTTTTATATTATGTTCAAATCATTCCCTTGTAGTGGATAATTTGAGGCTTTACAAGGGAACCCTTTTTATATAAACACTACTTGGCTTTCAAAATTCCATTGGATGCCTTTCATTTTTCAAAAAAACTTAGCACCTAGCACTAGGCACTGGGGACACATAAGTTCTTGAGGCACAGCACTTGCTCTAAGAAATCAAGTGGAATAATGCAGTCATTTTGAAAGAGGGCTCAGAATTTTCCTTTTTAAAATTTAACTTATAAGACTTAGAATTTAAGAGTGATAGAGCGAAAACATTGAAAAGACCTGGAAAAGGAAGATGGAGATAAAGAATAAAATCTTTTTCTGGGGAGCCCCTTAAGCCGTCGACCTTGTTCTCAGGTTTTCTGTGGAAAAGGCCAATTGTGATTAAGCCCAGTCCATGAAAAATATGGACACTAGGAGAGTGACGCTTATAGAAATGAACCTTCCCTAAGCTCCTAATGCTCTGCAACAGGAGGCTGAGGCATTTAAAAAGGTCTTCAACGGCATTTCAATGAAAACAATCAGGTTAGAAATGAAAGGAAACAGGGCATAACCTGACTGGAGGCTTTCTACTCTGTACATGCTAGAATCATCAGAGAATATTTAAAAAATAACCACGTTCAGGCTTCATCGAAAGATGAAAGTAAATTGGGAGTCCAGGGAGTGAGGCCTAGGAATTGACATTTCAGAAAAGCTTCTTACCTCTGTACAGCCATGGTTGAGACTTTCTGCTCTAGGTCAACTCTCATTTGTCTCAAAGCTTAGGAAACCCAGATTCACAAGGTGAAATGAAGCCCTCAAGTTCATGTCTCAAAGCTGGTCCTGGTGAACACTACTAACGCCTTGGGCCTGAACAACAAGTGCCCCAAACAATTACTTTCTCCATGCTTACTTTTGAGGACCTCGAATAGTCTCCTAACAGTAACTCTGTTGCATCCGAAATGTCTGACATCACTTAAACCAGTGGTCCCTCAGAGATGTCAAAAGCCCATCTTGGCAGGAGATGGGCAAGGCCAGAGTTTCAGAAGTTCAGCCTGTCTTGCCCTCCTTCAGCCAGAGTATCCTGGTTTTTATCTGTTGAATATATGTTAAATACATAGGTCTTCAGGTAAGATTTCATGTCAAGAAAAAGCTAAAAAAAAAGCTTCAAAAAACTAATTCAAAGCCTTCTGCCAATCCTTGAGGAAATAAAGTGACTTGAGTTTTTGTTTAGATATTGTTTACATTACATCTTCTATGTATCCTGGAAAGAGTATTGACATGACAAGGAGGGTTAGACATCAAAGACAATGTAATTGTGAGGCTGCTAAAGGATTTTGGCTCTGGTTTGGATCTTTTCTCCCCTATGATAACTGACAGGCTGTGTTGTTCTGAGCAACCTCTCTGAACCTCAGTTTTTTTCATATATAAAATAAAGGTATCATCACTGGAATGTGGCAAGTATTACATGAAACAATGCGTGTAGTGAAGGATTTGGCACAAGAAGTAAATGTGAAGCTCTAAATCTATCCAACATGAAGCATGTGCTCAAGATTTATTTATTAGTTTCATTCCATTTTCTTCCCTTTTAGTTGACAGCCATAGAAAGTTTCTGCTAAATGGTAACATAAGATTGCAGGCTAAATAATTTAGCACTTTAAAACATTTTAAGGTTGGTCTTATTTTGAGAGCTATTGTTTTTGCATAGTAGCTTTAAATAATACAACCTTAGAAGACCCATCTTTATGCTACTTTGGTGCATCACAGTGCTTTCAAAGTTTCAGATCCGTAATATCTAAGCCACCACTCAAGGGCCAAGTCCTGATTCCCTCCATATCAACTTTCTAGGCTTCCCAAATAACCCAACCAATACAAGGTAGATTAAATCACCCAGAATGTACATCCTCTTCTTTTTATTAGAGGGACAAAGTTCCTACTTGTAGTTATAATAGATTAGAATGAGCATGCATTTTGGCAACACTCAAAGCAATTAAAAATGATTTAAAAGGCAAAAGAACAAAATTACCAGAGATGAAATACATCAAACTAATCTATTTGTTCAATTTTTTATTTAATCAAAGGCCTCAATTTGACTTTTTGTATTAACTTTAAAGAGGTATAAACTGAACAATTCAGAAGGGCTTTCGATGATTTATTCATGTTTTGCCATGTTTATGTATCCAATTTAAATTTAAATTTCACGGTTACTCAGACTACACAATGATAAGAATGGACAAGCAGGTTCACTTTAGGAACAGTTGTGAGTGATTATGTTAACTGCTAAAATAAAAGGATAAAAAATTGTTGAACAATTGCCTGTGAAAATAACCTAAACGAATGTTTAGATCTGCGCTGGTACTCAACTTGCTGCCAAATTTCCATGATGCTACTGACTTAACTGCCTTTGAAGAGCTCTGCCAAGAGACTTCTCCTATCTGGAGGAAGAAAACACAGGGAGACCTTTTCCATGAGCTAAGAACAAATCTCAAGTTAACAGGGTTCAGATAAAAAGGTAGTATCGACTGGGCGATATGGGTAAGCCTTGGGGCTGTGAGTGGCACACATGGACAGCGCCATGGTCCCAAATTCCATCACGGTCAACACTGAGCTTACTTTTCTTTTTCAAACATCATGTGCTCATTTTAAACAGACATCAGACCCAATTTTACAATACAGATGGAACCAACCATTTAAACCAACTTACTGTGCCAAGTCTGTTTGGAGAACAACTACATATCTACCAAAGCACATTTTGTAGTCGTGTCATGCTTTCAACTTAAATCCCTGCCATCCCTAACTACGAAATAACTTTTAAAAAATAACCAAGGCAATAGATTAGCAAGAAATAGCCTATTCTAAGTTTATTAGAAGTGAGCATTTTGATCAACACACACACACACACACACACACGTCTTGAAAAAAAATCTTCTGATAATGCAATTATACAGTCAGTTAATTTCTTATCTACAAAAGTATAACTCCATTAACAACCCTCCCTTAAGTGGAAACACTGGAATGCTGCCTTAGTTATCTCAAACTGTTCTCCTGTAGCCTTGTTTTGTACTTATTGTTACTTATTTTTCTCCAACTACCTTCACCCCCACCAAAGTCTCAGCTCTACCCCCTCTGCTCCGCCTAGCATACACACTTTTTCCTTGAGCAGCACTGAAGGCTACAGGTCTGGATGTGACACACTTGAGTTTTCAAGGGTGGCTCTTTAACACAGACCTTAGTTGGAACCAGAAGCTTGGCATGGTTTTAGTGAATCTTGTACTGCATCGCAGAAGAGAAAGTTGGATAAAGAAGATGAACTCAAAACCATAATATTCTTACTTGGTTGTACTGAGGTCTGCCAAAGAAAAGCTTTGCCAAAGGATTTGAACTTAAGTGGCAGGGGCCTTCTGTTGACTCCTCTTTGCTACTGTTCTTTGTTGGTGGGTGATTCCTTGAAATCTCATAAGTCATCCCAGGGAAACATCTGGAGTCCAGAAAGATGGGATAAAGAATAATAATTGTGGGTGAAATACTGGCTGTGCTGCCTTCTCCAGGCATTTGCTTCTTCTCATCATACTATCTTTCTCTATTTTCCTTACACTTTTTCTTTTAAATAGTTGTGCACACTCTAGTTTTAAAAGTCAAAATTTTGTAACAGCTATACATTGAGGAAATCTCATTCCACTCCTGACTCCGTCTACCCTGCGCCCATCTCCACAGGTAATTGTAAAGTGAGAGTCCTCTTGTGCTTCTGGAACAGCTCAATATTTCTAGCTACAGAGGGGATGGACACAGAGGGATCTAGGGAGACTACAGAGATAGGGTGGGGCTGCCCTCAGAGAGGAGCTTGTATTCCATGAGGAGAGAGAGGGACAGAGGTGATAAGTTAGTATGATTCATTAGATTTGAAGGGGGATTTAAGTGTAATTGTTTCAGTGATCTTAAACCATTACAATTTATTGATGTCATTTCCTATGATATGGGAAAGATGCCAACTAAAACACACAAGTCCAACATGAATGGCCTTCGTCACATTTAGTTAATAACCACCCCTTTGAGAAACAAAAGATGAATTATCAGCTCTTATTCTGAGAGCTGTAAAGGTCTTGTGATTCACAATTTGCCAAATGAAATTGCTATTAATAAGAAAAAAAACTTGGTTTATAGCTAGTTGGGGGCAAGTCAGGGTAAAGCCCATCTGGGAAAATGTTAATCCAATTTTTCATAAACATATGTATATCTTCACTGGATAAAATGTGTGTCAAGAGAAGGTCTTGTTATATAAGAGTCATTGCTGGACTATAAGGTCCACGAGGGCAATTTCACTCACTTGGTGGGTACCTAGAAGCTAGTATTATGCTCAATACACACTAGGTATTTAATAAATAGTCACTGAAGGGATAAAGGACAGAATCAAATGAAATGCACTATTGGAGAGGTGTCAGGAAGCATTTATTGCATTCAGAGCACATTTCTGGGTCCTCAGAATACACAGAAAAAGCAGGAAAGAGACCATATCCCTGTTTCTGGAATTTACAATCTGGAGGTAACATATGAGTTTATAACTTCTGATGTAAAACAAAACTAAGTTATTTAGAGCAAAAAGCCTCAGTTAAGAAATGATTTTGGGTAACCCCTTCAGGTCCCCTCCCACTGTAGGAGTTTTTCTGTTCTTTTAATAAATCCTGCTTTCAAAAAAAAAAAAAAAGAAAGAAATGATTTTGGTAGGATAAAAAAAGAGGGGATAAATGGTAAGAAAGGTTCCTAGGAAGAGTCTTCAAGAGCTTTGTTAATTAGAAAATTACTGAGGAAGACAGCAGTTACTGTCAAAGAAAGGGCATTTCAAAGAAGGTGGATCAAATCATTTGGCTTTGTGTTTCACAGTGTCTAAACTCAGTGTAAGCTAGAAAATAATTTACACACTGAGCTTAGGTTTAGAATTTAACACAAATGTAGGAGACTAAAATATTTTGTAAAGTTTTTAATTTTATTGGGGTGATTTCACACCACTATGAAATATTTTCTTTCTAAAATTTTAGGGTGCTTCTTAAAACATTTGCAAGACAGATTCTAGAATACTGCGATTTAGAAGAGGTTTTGAGCTATGTATGCAAAACAATGTACAATGTGAGGATCTAAACTAGATGTAGCATCGTGTCTAATAAGATTTATTTTCAATGATGCAAAAGATGAAACATAACAAAAAGAAAAAAAAATCCTACGCCAAGTAGAATGGAAAGGTTGTTGGCAGAAGTGATAGTTTCAAAGTACCGGATGTTTGTGTTTGCTTTGTGTGCATATATGTGTACATGCACAAATGTGTTTTCTTGGAAAGTCTTCTTTAAAGTCAGACTTTGAAGTTGGCTCTAGTGCATGACACATCAATGATCCTTATCCGACAATACCTTGCTAATCTTACTGAATCCTTTCTTCCTCTGTGTTGCCATTCCACCACCCACCCTTCTTGCCTTCAACTTGGCAAACTTAAAATGGCCATTTTTTCCCACATGTGCAAATTGTTTTTAATGACCTCAATGTTCTAGGCATGAAACATTATCCTATTATACCAACTAGACCTACACAAGCCAAACTATTTAAGAGAGATGACCCTCATTGTATTCGGCGAAATGTTGGCCCCTCTCCCACAAAGATCCCTCAATCTCCCTTTTAATTTAATGGATTTGGATGAAACATGAAATTTTAGAGGTGTACTACTCTACACTCTTCAGGAATAAGATCAACTTTGCCACAAACTAAGGGTTAAACTTTGGCTTGTTCTGGGTACATAATACATAATACTCATCCCTAAGAAAGTATTTATTCTCTGAGATGTTCTATGGGAGAGGGGTAGAGATTAGAATAAAATAAAAACGCTATCATGAAGTTAAAACTGAGCACAGATATTTGTTTTCATGATTACTGACAAGTTATACACCTTAGAGGAGGCCATATTAGAAGGCTAAGGGAGAATAATTTTGGGGGGAGAAAAGGATCTGAGAAGAACAAGAGTTGAAAATTCTGATCGTTGGGAGAATATCCACACTTGCGATATTATTCTTATTCTTTGAGTTGGAGTCTTACTCCGCTGCCCAGGCTGGAGTGCAGTGGCATGCTCATGGACACCCCAGCGTCGACCTGCTGGGCTCAGGTGATCGTTTTGTCTCAGTCTTCCAAGTAGCCGGAACTACAGGCACGCGCTAACATGCCTGGCTAATTTTTTGATTTATTGTAGAGATGAGGTCTCGCCAAATTTCCCAGGCTGTTCTCGAACCTGTGGGCTCAGGGAATCCCCTCACCTTGGCCTCCCAAAGTGCTGGGATTATAGGCTTGAGCCACCGGGCCCGGCCGCTTTATTTTTCAAGTTCTCATTGATTGTTCAGAATTTGGGGAAAACCAGAGGGAACTGGAAATCAGGTTTAAAGTTTTCAGAAAAAAAAACTTTTCTTCAGCTCTAAGCAGCAACAATAGAAAAGACTAGAGAAGATTGTTCTGAGGTCTTTCTTGGGATCAGATGCCTAATCTAATCATTACCAAGAACTTGATTCACATGACCTCTTACAGAGCTCAGAAAGTTACATTTGGTCATTGATTAATTCATATGATATTCCCATAAGCAAAAGGAGTCAATATTTGGGTTTCCCCCTTGCATGATAAGGCCCACCAGCAAGTTATGAAAACATAATCTTAGGATCCAAGTTGGACCATGTTAGATTGTAGTTGTTCTACTACTCCAGTACTAGGAATTTATCCTGGCCATACACTTCTACACACACACAGACACACACACACACACACACACACACATAACTTCAGACTGCCTGCTCACGTCAGTGGGTCATCTTCACGGTCACCAGGTGAGCATGGGTACAACAGCTGGCTCCTGCCACTGGCGGCAGTGGCAGTTAAAAGGCTCTGTTGTCATCTGTGGCTCCTGTGACTCATGACTGGAGACCACACAGTTAGAGTCTTACCAGCCAGTTGGGCTTTTCTTTCATACATCACACAAGTTGGCAATAATCAGTGAGGATTTTCTGCCCGACTTTTAGATAACAGTTTTCGCTTTCTATTTTGTGAAGCATCAGCCTCATCAATTTCGTTCAGTGGCTTCAGACGGTGCCCTGATTCCAAACAAGTGAATCAGTATAGAGGATGATGAAACGCTGGGTGACAGATAATCTTTTAATCAGTTTGTTTACCAAGATTGGTTCCTAGTGGCATGTCATGAAGAAATGATATCGAATACTCTTCCAGTTATTATTACAAAATGCTACCAAGTCAGATTTTTTTAAAAAAAAGGAGTAAGGAATCAAATTTCTAGCGAGCCTTGAGAGCACAATTCTTGATTTTTAGTGATGTGTTTTACTAGGATCTTTGTTGGAAAATAATTCAAGAGAAATCTCTGTGATATTCTTATTCTAATTGTGATCCTGAAGGAGCAAAAGCAGGTTATTTTTGCAACTCTTTTGGGTATTTGAAAAGGATACAGAGTTTTACATAAAAAGATTGTGCAAGAGAGTGTGAAAAAATTAGAGACAGAAAATTTCAAAAAAGGAAGAACGTTTGTTCTCTTGTGATTAAATATGGAATTAAATTTATAACCACTTTAAAAAACAAATTTAGTATATTAAGGGCAGATATTACTCTTGCTCCCCAGTGTAACTTTGGAGGAAGGAGCAGTTGGTTTTATTCCCATAATGATTTATGAAAAAGAATGGAAAGAATGATTTATTAACCATTGCAGAAATATCCATTCATGTTCCATTGAGCAAAAGTGCCAAAATTGAATATGATCAAATATTGACATGAAGTCTATGTGAAAATGAGTGCAATGTGAATACTCCTGAAGTTTTACCAAGGTTGTTAAAATCTTTTCATGTACTTTGTAATACTGACACTATGATATGCAGGAAGACTATAAACCGAGAAAACATTGCATCAATTGATGTTGTTTCACAATCTATTTTAAAGAAATGGGAGAGACATAAAAGTATGAGGATATTTACAGCTGTCCATGCCCATCACAGGGAGGCTCCATCTCACCACGTGGATCCAAGAGTCCTGCTCCACTTAACATGGTGAAAATGCCATTTGTCACATGTCATTCTATTTTGTACCCTTTGGTGCTAGACCATGAGAGCCAAGAGCCACAGGATCTCCAAGAGAAGAAATAATACTTTCACTATTCATATTTCTTATGAGATAACACAAGCAGATGATCTGTATAATGTTGTAGGGAGTTAACATTAATTGCAAGCCAGGGCACGACTTCCCAGCCTCAAGCATCCAGTGGAGATGACCAAAGACCTTGTATCTAATTTTTGCTTTAATTTTAATGAGTTAAAAATAAGTGTTTTTGTCTGCTGTTTCCTGAATGAATATGAGTAAATATGAACATTGCCAGGCAAGGAACCATACTTTGATTTTTGAACCAAAAACAATACTAACAAAAAAAAGTGGAAAAGAAAGTTTTAAAAAGCGTTTAAAGGCATCGAGACTTAACAAGACAGTATATGTGCATTTGTTTGCTGTTTAAAAACTTCCTTTGATCCACAAATCTGCTACTATCCTCTCCTAAGAAATTTCAAGACGATAATGTTGTTGACATTGATTATTAAAGTCATCATGTATAAAATCTTCATCTCCTCTTTATAAAACTCAAGCTTTTCCAAGCTTTGCTTTCTGAATCTATTTAAAGAAACTTAAAGTGAACTGTTGACACATGTTAATCCATTAGCATGATAGGCAACCTAAATACTGAAATACAGATAATAAGGAATATTTTTTCAAAAAGATTAAAAACATACATTAGTAGGGATAGATTTAAGTATATAAAGATAGCATAAAATAAATCTCCACTTTCTTTTTTTAACAAGATCTACCTTGAGAGGAAAAATTAATACTGACTATAAATCCATTAAAAAGAGAAAAAGAATGATCTGTTCCACGAGAGAAAGGAAGCAAATAAAAAGGTTTTTATCTTAATCATGGAAGATACTCAATGCTTGTTCTTCATGGGGAGTCAGCCAAAGACTCAGAACAAGTTGTTCCCATGATTCTTAACTGTGAAGTGTGATAATGACAGGTCAGTTGAGTTTGTCAGCTAGCTAATTTTAAAAAGGTCTTGGCCCTCTGTGCAGCCAATACATTTTCTTTTTTTTTATTATTCTTATAAGAATGACCTCAAGGAACCTTAATGCATTTCCTTCAAATTTGTGGTATTGTTAATCAAAGTTTAGTCCAGCAATTATTTTAAAATTAAGTAGTTGACCGCCATGAAATTTGACCCTAGAGTTGGTAGAAGAATTTGGTAATTGCTTTTTAAACTGATGTGGTGCTGCATTAACTGATTTTTTTTTTTTTTGTATTCTGGGAAAACCCCAGCATGTTGGCACCTCTTCTCATAACACTGTATAATTGGACCCCTAACACTTTCATGAAACTTTTCCTAATGGTTCTTTATATTTTTATTGTATCTAAATTGTACAGAAGTCAAAATGAAACAAAATGAACGAATATACTATCTTTATGTCAGTTAGCTGTATAACTTTCCAAACTGATATGTCCTCTTTGGATGCAACACTAATTTCATTATTTAATATTTGACAGGATAAACATGACCATATGCATAGGCAGATTGATGAACTGGAAGCTATAGATGCACACCATGTACACTATCTTTTTTTTCTTCATTTTGAAATACAGAAAGATAAACAGGTAATGATTTTGGATGTGGAGCAGTCAATTGCATCTGTTAGGATTTAATACCAAAAGTGAGAAACTCCTTCCATTGGAGTTTCACTAGAAACACTCTGCCTAGTTCTAGAAATTCCAAACCAGTAGATGAGAATGTACTTCACCCTTTCACAGCAGTTGAATGGCAAATGGCCTACTGTGTGAGCGACACCTTACTTATATCTCAGTTGTGTTTACCAGTCCAAACCCTGCCCTTCTTCTATGAAACATGGTTTGAATCAATATTTGTTGATGATGATGATAACTTTAGATGTGCCAAACTTTCTCTCCTGACTTGGCATCCAAAGGGTAAATTAAAAACGGCCTCACTTCAGGTTTGTAGTGTGAAAAGATGCTTACTTTATGTTCAAAATTCAGGAGAAATAACATGTCAAGTGAAGCATATATATTAGTTTCAAAGTTAGAAAAGTGTTTCTACCTTTTTTCTCTGAACATCATCATTATTAAATATCATCCACAGCCAACATCAGGCCCCGCGAGGCTCACTAATACAACTACTGTTAATACAGGTTTTAAGGCTGTTGCGGCTATTAGTCATCTAGAAATACAAGGGAGGGGACCCCAAAAATGAAACGATCTTTTGGAGGATGGTCCCTTGTAGTACCTGAATTTGTTCCTTCAGATTAAATGGTCAACCAAAGTTTTTATCTGGAAGTTTGCATCATGATTTGTGGAAAAAACGTCCCAAGTTGAGGCAAACAGGTGACTGGTTCTTCCACCATGACAATGCACCTGTGTTCAGCGTTTCTTCACCAAAAATGGCATGACCCCCATTCCCCACCCTCCCTATTCACCTGATCTGGCCCTGAGTGACATTTAAAAATTTTGGTTTTTTCCCGTATGAAAAAAATCCTCAAAGGGAAACATTTTGCCAATATGGAAGAGGTAAAACAAAAAACAGCAGAAGCACTAAAAAGCATCAAAATTGTCGAGCTCAAAAACTGTTTTGAGCAGTGGAAAAAACATCTCGGTAGGTGTATTGCATTTGGAGCTTACAGAAGTTTAAACGAGTAAGAATAAACACACAATTTTTAATAAATAAATTCTGGGTTGTTTTGGGTCCTCCCGCCTACAGTTAAAATAACTGCCGGTGGAAAGCCAAAAGTGCAAAGCCCAGGAATATGGAGATGTGTGAAACTGCCCCACTGGAAGATCATCAGGCTGGAGTCTGGGAACTGCTCATGGTTATGCAATGCATATGAAATGCTGTGTCTATTACCGGCCTGGGCCTTTTCTTCATATGGGAAAATGAGAGAAAGGAATTTTCCTTTCCCATATGTTGTAAATGAGATAAATATATTTGACATACTTTAAGATTTCTGTATGCAAGTTGTTCAACAGTCAAGATATAATTAACAGCAATATCAAGCACTTTAACAATAAACAAGTCCTTTCTTCCTTGCTTTTTCAATTATGTAATAGATGCTTAGGTAGAGAATAAACAAATGTGTGATGTGTTACTTAAAATAAATAGCCAAATTCAAAGTTGTGCAAAAACATTTGTAGGCTTTTGATTTTTCTCTATTTTTTCTATAAATGAATGCCAAGATTTTCCTAATCAGTACATAAGAACATTAACACTTCTGTAGCAGTTAATGGCTCATGATCTATTAAATAAGCCATAAGTCTTGCTTATATCTCATTTATGCTTTCCAGGTCAGATCCTGATCTTCTGGGAATAAATGTGTGTAATAAATATTATTTGATGATGATAATGACTTTAAAAAGTATATCATAAATCAAATGAGAAAGGTGCTTATCTTATCTATGCCAATTATATTATTTCTATTCCTTTTAATAGAATCATCAACTAATTTGTTAAAAATGTAGCACTTCATCTGAGAGGTATAATCACTTTAAAATTGTGAGTGGCTATTAATTTAATGGGTTTTTGACGAATAACATGAACACATATGGATGGTTCTTAATGCTAATATTAATGTGATATATGCAACAATAGTCTATAAAAGACTGTTCAGAACTTCTTTCTCTTGCAACAGCAGTGATCTTACAGATATCTGCATGACCTCTGCTAAAGTAAAATACTCTGGTTTTATGGGAAGGACATGACCTCTGGCCATAGCTGGAATAGTCCTGGCTCTGCTGTCTCAGTGAAGCCAGTTGCATGACTTTCCAGAAATTTTCTTTGCACTTGGCTAACTGGGGATTAAATATACTTACTACCAGAGTTGTTGTGATAATTAAATGAGATTAAATATTTAAATTTGTGAGTGATCAATATTATTTTTCTCAATCTCTTGAGAATAGATCACTACGATTGCAGAATAAAGAAATATGGATATGTTACTTAGCTTGATATAATCATTCCACAATGTATACATATATCAAAATATTACATTGTTACCCATAAAAATATGCAAACAAAATGACTCACTAAGAGGCAAACTCTGTGAGAGGCGGAATTTTTCTGTCTTGTTCTCTGCTGAATGCCCTAGAATAGGTAGGTTCTGGCATAATGCCAGGCATGTATTAGGTGTTCAGTAAGTATTTGTAGAAAATACTGAATGAATGATATTATGCAGCCATAAAGAAGGACAAACATACGAACTTCACAGCAACTTGGATCGATTTAGAGTCAATCATACTCAGTGAGCTATCACAGAAACAAAGAACAGAGTACCATATGTTTTCACTCATAAGCGGACCTTGAACAATTATGATACTATAAGAAAGGGATTGGCAGTAGTGGGAAACTGTCAGGAGAGGGGGGTGGGATTGGCAGTTGAGGGAAACTGCTAGGGGAGGGAGGAGGATACCTCTTCAACAAGGGTACCTGCATAATCAATGTTTGTATACCTAACCCTGAATTGTACCCCATATCTTTATAAAACATTTTTTTTACCTTGATGGTTTTGCACTCTGGTATATGAAATTACCAGTAACCAAAAATGTGTCATGTCTTTTAATATGGCACATGACATTTAATATAATAATAATCATCATTATTATCTTGACCTCAAGGTAGCCAAACAAAATACAGGAAAAGATGGTATAAAAAAAAAACTTGGTGAGAAATTATATAGTTAGTTAAAAGAAAGACAACATAATAAAATATTTTATTTTATAAACCAATAATAGTAACTAATGCTCATTGAATACACACTGGAACTGCATAATAGTCCAAGTCTTTTACCTCCATATTCTCATTACATAACAGCCCTATATTGATGTGTGCATCAGGCATTGTAGGGTAGTGCTTGAGAACAGACTGCAGCTAAACATTCTGGGTCTAAATTCAGGCTCTGAGGATTGGCAATCTCAGGGCAAATTGTGTACCTTCTTGGTTTCCCAGTTTCTTTATCTGTAACAAGGGGAAAAATAATACTTCCTGCCTCATACAGCTGTTGTGCAGATTAAATGTATAATTCATCCTTGAATATTACCAGGTGTATTATATCTTCTATTCTTCTTTCTTTGTCTCTTTTTCACTCACTTAGAACAGTTTTTGGTGCAAGGTAGGAACTCTGTAAATGCTAGCAATCATTGTGTATGAATAATATCATTTCCATTTTACAAATTGAGAAACTGATGTGCCAAGAAGTAATTTGTTCAAGATCATACCACTGCTTGAACATTTGGGACATGGGGAGAAGAGATCACACAGCTACTAGCCAAGGAAGCTAAGATTGGAATCTAGGTAGTCTAACTCTATATCTATTGCTTTTAACCTCTTATGCCATTGTATCTCCCCAAATGAATTTATTGAAAAGATATTTAATTCACTCATAGAAATAAACTACTCCCAAAATTAATGCAATCATTTTCAAATGATAATTTGACAAATGATAATTTAGAATTAAATTTTAAAGATTTCTAATGATTAAGTACAAGTGTTTCTGTAGGTTATTAATAAAAATATGATATTATTAACCCAGCTGCCTGATTAATTTTAAGAGCCAACATACTAGAAAATGTCCGCTATTTTCTGTAATTTAGCCTTCAAAAATTGCTAGTAACTAAAAATAAATCTCATCTCAGTGAGACCAGCTTTGCATTAATTTGACACTAGCAATTTCTTTACATTCAATTCCCCATCCAAAGTGACAAAACTTCAACAATAGCTTGTAGTTTAGGATGTATTCATGTGGCTTCTATACAGTAAGGGTAAGATTATCTTTTGGTGACTGCTTAAGAGGTGGGTGCTTTTGAAAAATGATTGAGCCTTACCTTTAATTTTTAAAAACGTGAGCCAATAACATGTATTATTAACAGTACAGACTATTTTTAAATAGTAAATGAGAAAAAAATTGTGTTTGTTTTAATATCAAATTGCCTCTTTAGTTGCATCAATAGTATGATTAAGAGAAGGATTAAAAAAAACCAAATCAATTATCTAACTTCTAAATCTACCCTCAAAGCGGTTAGTTTTGTAAGTTTCAACAGTCCATGAAACATAGCCAAGCAAGCCAAATCCACTATGAAGTGAAAGACAAACTTCAAAAAGGTCATTTTTCATGAAAATAATCATTTTTCTTCCTGAAATCAGCCAACAGATGCAGGCTAAGGCTGAAGTGATTCACTTTTTGGCTAATTAAACTGATCAGGTTAGTTCTAGACACTGCCCCTACTGCAACTGCTCCATGTTACCACTGAGCCCTTACAACACTGTGGTGAACACCTGAGAAAAATGCCTCTAAAGAAACCTGTATTTCTACTTAGAAAGCTCAGATACTTTTGAAACTTCAATTCTATACTCAAATGTATCCAAAATAAACTGAAAAGTTAAAAGGCAATTAGTGCAAAATTTCTCTGCAGCTGAAGTATGCTTTCTTTAATTCTTTTATCTGTCAATCTCTTTAATTTTTTATCTGTAGAATATATTTTTGAGACTATTTTGGATGCTTACCTGGCAGTTACAGAGCTGAGGTATGAAGAATGACTTCAATTTTCAATTTTTAAATCATCATAAAATCCCTGATGAGTGATTGGCTATGTATGGGGTATTTAATCAAACTAACGAGCTTCTGCAAAGCAAAAGAAACCACCAAGAGAGCAGGGAGACAGCCCACAGAATGGGAAAAAATATTTGCCAACTGTATATCTGACAAAGGCCTAACATCTAGGATCTACAAAGAACTCAAACGCGCTGAAGGGAAGAAAACAAACAGTCCCTTTAAAAAGTGGGCAAAGACATGAATAGACACTTCTCAGAAGAACATATACAGGCAGCCAACAGACACATGAAAAAGTGCTCAGCCTCACTCATCATCAGAGAAATGCAAATCAAAATCACATTGAGATACCATGCAACCCCAGTAAGAATGGCCATCATTAATAAAACAAGCAACAACAGATGCTGGTGAGGATGCAGAGAAAAAGGAATGCTTCTACACTGCTGGCGGGAATGCAACTAGTGCAACTTCTTTGGAAGACAGTGTGGCAATTTCTGAACGAACTAGAAATCGACCTTCCGTATGACTCAGCAATTCTCCTACTGGGAATATACCCAGAGGAACTCAAATCATTCTACAAAAAAGATACCCGCATACGTATGTTTGTTGTAGCTCTATTCACAATAATTATATTTTTTAAATTTAAATTTTTAATTTTAATTTTAAAATTATATAGTACAAGAGAAATAGGTTTAATTTTGATACTCCATGTCAATCAGTGAATAATTTTTACATATTTTTAAAATGTGTGATCCTGTAAAAAGAAATTCTTATTGATATACAGGAATTTATCATGAGATATTGTTTGGTTACCTACAAGGCAAAGCAACTTTTTTGCTAGATATTGTTATAAGAGGGGGAGACCCCCAAAAACCTGGATTTATTTTTTAAAGATTGTGTATAAATACTCTCCGTTTGATGCAATACACCTACCGAGATGCTTTTTCCACTGCTCAAAAGTTTTTGAACTTGTCCATACCCCCTCCCATGGCAGTTTCCCACTACTGCCAATTCCTTTCTTATAGTATTATGATAATTGTTCAAGGTACTTGTCAAATTTGATGCCTTTTAGTGCTTCTGCCGTTTTTTGTTTCCCTTCTTCCACAATGGCAAAACATTTCCCTTTGAGGACTTTTTTCATCCGGGAAACAAAAAGAGTCACTCGGAGCAAGATAGAGTGATCAGGGAGGACAGGGCAGGGGGTCATGCCATTTTTGGTGAAAAACTGCTGAACACTCAGGGTGGTGTGGGCAGGTGCCCTCGTAAATCACCTGTCATGAAATTGGCAAACACATTGAAAGAATCTCCAAAAGAACACCCACTGGAGACGAATGCAGCTTCCTTTAACAATGCTAGCTGGTACTCTGATGCCAATGGGTTCCTAGAGCACTTACCTAGCAAGGGACACCTGTGCTACAAGGCGCCTGCCTTACAAAAAATAATTCTGTTATTTTTCGGGAGTCATCCCTTATATTTTCCCCAAATCTCTCCAGCAGAAAGCATGGACACTGCTGTTACCTGTTCTCTGAACACCTGTCAAGTTCTTAAGTGCCCATGGTTTCCCTGTGAGCTGTTGTTTTAGCAGAGAATGCTCCTTCCTTCCTGCAGGCCTGATAAACCCAGCACAGCCTTCCCGTACCCACAGGAGCCGTGCCTCAGACATGTGCTCTTACAAGCAGTGTTCTGTTTGCTCAGAACACTAATCTACAGTTTGTTTTTGCATATTTATTAGGAAGATAGTCGGGTAAATACTTCCCTCCTGCATTCTACTAAAGAGAATCAGGGCCATGTGGGTTAGTTCTCCAACCTTATGGCCAGAATCTACAGAGTTCCTGGCATGGAGAAGGAAACCAGCAATCAGTGGTTGGTAGAGGAGAGAAAGAAAGAAAAGAGAGGAACAGAGGAAGGAAGGAAAGGAGGGAGGGAGGGAAAAATAAAGAAAGAAAAGAAAGCAAAAGAAAAAAATGGAGACTTGAGTAGGGAAAGGGAACTAATTCTTATCAAGACCTATCTTAGACGAGATGTTTTATAAATTTATAAATTTCTGCCTCATGACAATCTTATGGAACAGAGTTTTTGAGTCCCTGTTCAATCAACCTCACCCAACACCAATGCCCTTCATTCATTTAAATATTTTTTCCTTTGTTTCTTAATTTTAATTTTTTTCCACAAGGAAACACAGCATACAGATAACACAGAATATTATGTGTCAGGTATTTTTTCTAATTACTTTATATATATTAACTTATTTAATCCATCAACAATCCAATTGTTGATTCCCATTTTACCAGTAAGGAATTTGCCACTAAGGCTAAGAGTCACAGCAACAGAGTGTGCCAGCTGGGCACTGTGGCTCATTCCTGTAACCCCAGCAATTTGAGAGGCAGAGACAAGAGGATTGCCTGAGCCCAGGGGTTCAAGACCAGTCTGGGCAACTTAGCAAGACTTTGTCTCTACAATAATCATCAAAAAATTAGCTGGGCATGGTGGCGTGTGCCTGTGGTCCCAGCTATTAGGGAAGTTGAGATGGATGGATTGTCTGAGCCCAGTAAGTAGAGGCTCTGGTGGCCATGATTGTGTCACTGCACTCCAGCCCAGGTGATAGAGTGAGATTCCAACTAAAAAAAAAAAAAAAAAAGAGAGAAAGAGAGAGAAAAAAGAGATAGACTGTTCCAAAGCCACCATTTACCATTCACACCCAGGGGGTCTAAAATCAAGAGTCCTTGCTTAGTCACTACTTACACTGACTCTCTCTGAACAGATGATTGAGCAATCAAGTGAATTGGTTGAATGGTATATATTCTGACTAGAATGGTTTACTGAGACATAAATGGCAGCTGACTGACAGCTCGTAGTACCCAAGAATCATGGTCATCCCTGGTCGTGTCTTCCACTGGCCAAGGCCCACACCACCAGGGACAGGACATGCCTGATGTGGCCCCAGCTGGGTCTGAGCAGTGCTGGAAGTCTCCAATCACACAAGAATCAGGCCAGATCAGGCAATACCCATCCCAGAAAAGAAAACAAATGTCAGAGCTAGGCAAACAGTTTCTTGTGGAAAATTTAACAATTTGACTGAAATAATAACCATCTCAATAATCATGCACAATCGTTCAGTTTGGTAAAATATTTTCTCTTATATGTGGCCAAATTATTAAGTGTTGTTTTGGGGAATAGTTAGCCCCTTTGGTTCCACCTTCAAACGTCCACTTCTCACTGTGAAACTCAGGGCTGAAATTTGGGTACGATTCAGAGTATCAAAGAATGTTCAAGCTTAAAGAGGGCCTGGAGGTCGTGAATCCATCACCCCTATTTTATAAGAGAGAAAACTAAGGCCCAGAGAAGCAGTTTAAGAAGAATGAATATTTCTTTCAAATCTTAAAATGACTCAGAGAGAAAGACACCATGGAGAATAAACGTTTTTCATGTGCTGCCTTCACATTTAGTTACAAAACTGAGAAGAACATTCAGTAAATGATTGTTGCAATTAATCCTTCTACTCATTTTTGCAATTTACTTAGCTCTCATAGAAGTGAAAATGCCTTCTCTCTGCTAGCGGAACACTTGCTTACAGCGTAGCCAGGGGCCACACACAAGTGGCTCAGGTGGGAAATGTGTATGTAGGTTGATGTGGTTCCATACCAGGGATACTATCTGATCTTGTTGGCTTGCATCAAATTTAAGTAGACAATGAGATCTGATCAATATTTGTTGGGTGAATGAGAGAAGGCATGAATTAATCAGTGGGGGAGTGTATGAAGCATCTCTCTTCTAAGGTGTCCAGATTAGGCTGGAAGAAAATAGCATCCGGAACCTGTTCAGGGTGGCAGATGCCTCATGGAAAGACGTCTCTCCAAGGAGAACCTGTTTGTAAGTTGAACAAAGAGTTTGGAGGTTTAGGATGTAAACTAGGACAACTGCTGGAATGTCAAGGAAGCCTGAAGGAGCTGGATTTAAATTTCAAACCCAGAGCAAGGGTGTCCTTTACATTCCCCTAAAGCAGAAATGTGTCTCTGGAGATAAAATGCAGGGGCTGGACTTGCAGACTTGGTCCTTCCAAGTGAAAACAGCACAGCTGGTGCTGTGGTGGGTGTGCAGTCTCCACTCTGCCCACCCCTCCTGTCCCAGTTGCTCTATAATGATCTGGGTGCCCTGCTAGACAGTGTCCTTAAGGGACAGTGTGCCAGGCTTGGCCATTCCTCCTCAGCCCAGCTTCCACCAGCAATCCAGAAGCAGAGAGGGTTCTGTAATGCTCAACGAACATCAGATCGACAGTCTTGGCAATGTTTCCAGACATGTCAAGGCTTTGTTTCTTAAAATTCAGTCTCATATATGCCAAGTTCCAAATAAGGGCTAATGAGATTTTACTAAAGTTTGGATACTGTATGTTCTGGGTTTGAAAAAGTATTATTAATGTTAAGAGTATTTTGATGTTTATTTGTAAATATTTAAATCATTTGAAGTTTCAGTTATGTTCTTTAGGCCAACAAAATCCATATATCTCTAGCATATTATAGTCCATTTTTGTTTATATGTGAGTTTCCCCATTAGACTACAGGCTTTTTGAGGTATGCTATACGATACTTTTAATGGCATATGTGCACAATGTCATGATTATTAGTAAATGTACATACTTGTACAGCTACTACCGTATCTTATTTAAATCATTTTAATCACTTCAAGTAGAATCTCACACTCAGTTGCCTTCACTCCCTCCTACTCCAGACCCAGGCCATCACTCATCTATTTTTGCTCTATTCATTCTTGGTGCTCCAGTGCCCCAGGAAATGCTTGGCACTTAGTATACACTCCATTGAAATTTATTAAATCAATGCATTAATGAATGAATTAGGCACTAGGAATGCAGCACTTTCTTCTCATAAATCTGACTCAATTGTTTGTGCACCAAGTACTTTCATCTGGCATCATCTCATTTGTCAGAACAACCTTTCAAGGTGTTCAGGGAAGAATGACGCTTTCTGAAAATGATAAAACAGACCTACAAAAGGAGAATGACATGCTTAAATCTCCAAATTGTGAGTGATAAAACTATGTCTTCTGACTACATGTTATTAACCCCATCATGGTCAAATTAAGGTGACAGAATATTGAGAAAACGTGGGGTCCACATAAACATATATGAACCTTTATATGGAACTTACATTTAAAAACTCTCATTATCTTTAATCTTGAATTTGTTTGATGCGGTACAATAAAAAATTACTTTAAAATGAAGTTTACAGATGCATAATAACACAACTGAAGAAAATATTTAGGATTTCTAAAAACACACTTTATCCCTGTTATTTGCCAAATGTGAGTGCACACAACTTTCTGAGGACTTATTTTGGTGGCTGATTGTTCAATCTTGTCCTTCATTTTGGGAGTGATGCACAACTTGCCTACTCTTACATAACCAAAATGATATGGAAAAAAATATTAAAATCTTTACAAAAGAAAAAGAAATTACTTTTATTGAAACATACTTAACTTGATCAAAATTACCTTCATTTTGGTATTATGTGCTACATTTTACAGACATAGGCTTCTGTAGAGGAAGCAATCAGAAACACCTTTGAAAGTGGCTCCCGTTGGCACAGGTCTGTGAAGGCCTGTCATCCTGTTCTGGGTACATTCTTGCTGGTTCAAGCAAAAGATGACATCGTTCCTTGCCTGAAGTGAAATAGGCTTCAGCTAGCAGCTGAATTTGTCCTGGACTTACAGAATATCACACAGGACCTTCAAGTGCTGCTTTCCTTGAATGTCCAAATAATGAGGAGAGGGTGTTTGTTAAAGAATTTTAAAGCTTTTCTGGGTTCCTAAAGTGACAATTCCTTTTATGGCATTATTTGTTAGGTTGGTACAAAAGTAATTGCGGTTTTTGCATTGTTTAAATTTGCCATTTGATATTGGAATACATTCTTTTTTTTTTTGAGTTGGAGTCTCACTCCTGCGCCCAGACTGGAATGCAGTGGCCGCTCCCGGCCACTGCAGCCTCGACTTGCAGGGCTCCAGCGATCCTTCCGCCTCAGCCTTCCGAGTAGCTGGAATTACAGGCACGCGCTACCATGCCTGGCTAACTTTTTTGTTTTGTTGTAGAGATGAAGTCTTGCCAAGTTGCCCAGGCAGGTCTCGAACCCGCGGGCTCAAGCAATCCACTCCTCGGCCTCCCAAAGCGCGGGATTACAGGCTGAGCCATCGAGCCCGGCTGGAATACATTCTTAAATGTGGTTATGTTATACATCATTTTAATGTGCATTCCTTGCTTTTTTTTTGCTAACGACTTATTACTTGCTATTTATTTTATATTTATTTTAGACTATGGAAATGATGTTAAGCCAAAAAAAAAAAAAAAATCAAGCGATTTTCTTATTCGGTTCAAAATGGGTCAAAAAGCAGAGAGACAACTCGCAACATCAACAACACATTTGTCCCACGAACTGCTAGTGAACATACAGTGCAGTGGTGGTTCACGAAGTTTTGCAAAGGAGAAGAGAGCTTTGAAGATGAAGAGCACAGTGGCCGGCCATTGGAAGTTGACAACAACTAACTGAGAGCAATCATCGAAGCAGATCCTCTTACAAGTACACGAGAAGTTGCCAAAGAGCTCACCATCAACCATTCTAGGGTCGTTTGGCATTTGAAGCAAATTGGGAAGGTGGAAAAGCTCTATAAGTGGGTGCCTCATGATCTGACTGAAAATTTAAAAAAGCATCATTTGAAGTGTCATCTTCTCTTATTCTATGCAACAACAATGAACCATTTCTTGATCGGATTGTGAGATGCGACCGAAAGTAGACTGTATATGACAGCTAGCAACAACCAGCTCAGTGGCTGGAGTGAGAAGAAACTCCAAAGCACTTCTCAAAGCCAAACTTGCACCAAAAGAAGGTCATTGTCACTGTTTGGTAGTTTGCTGCCAGTCTGATCCACTACAGCTTTCTGAATCCCAGTAAAACCATTACATCTGAGAAGTATGCTCAGCAAATCCATGAGATGCACCAAAAACACCTGCAGCCAGCATTGGTCCACAGAAAGGGCCCCATTCTTCTCCACAACAATGCAAAACCACACGTTGTGCAATCAATGCTTCAAAAGTTGAACGAATTGGGCTATGACGTTTTGCCTCATCCGCCATATTCATCAGACCTCTTGTCAACTGACTACCACTGCTTTCAAGCATCTCAACAACTTTTTGCAGGGAAAATGCTTCCACAATCAGCAGGATGCAGAAAGGGCTTTCCAAGAGTTCACTGAATCATGAAGCATGGATTTTTATGCTATAGGAATAAACAAACTTACTTCTCATTGGCAAAAATGTGTTGATTGTAATGGTTCCTAGTTTGATGAATAACAATGTGTTTGAGTCTAGTTATAATGATTTAAAATTCATGATCTGAAACCACGATTACTTTTGTACCAACCTAATATAAATTACTACAATAAAGTTTTACCTTATTAAAAAAAAACTCAGCTTGTATGTATAATTTATCAACATGAATAGTTGTTTTTTATGAGTTAACAGTTTTGTTTGTACTCTGCTTCTTGGGCACCTGTGCAGCTCCAGCTATAGCCATAGATGCAGATCTATTGCAACTGTACAAAATGCAATAGTGAAAATGTAGAGAAATTACAGAGACAAGCAAATACATGAACAAGAACACGTCTGTGTGATGGTACGTTACTGTGTAGTCTGAGAATTCGAAAACTGGAAGTCATCAAGTCCAAAGATGAGAAAACTAAGGCCTAGGGAGATATGAACAGCATATGCAAATTTAACTTGAGGAAGAGGAAAAAAAGAAGGTTTTGACAAAAGTCAAGAATTTGTTATCAAATTTATATTTCAACAAGTTAAGTCGATTTATTAATTTAAGCATCAGAATACCAGATTATAATATTTACTATGGTTGCAATTTAAGTTGCAAGAGTTTAGATAAATGATAAATTTATCTGTTCAAAACTTTGCATGTGATTCATTTTAATACAACATCTATATCTATGCTACTTCCCTCATTTTAGGAAAACCTTTCATATAAATCTTTGAGTTAGATTCAATATTGAAGTGAGGTATTTAATCTTTATTTCATCCATCTGTTCATTAATTTTACAATAAGTATTTACTGAGTGTCTGCTACAAGTCAGGTACTGTGTTGTGCTTTGAGATTAAAGCCAGAGTAAGTCACATGAGCTCCTTACTCAGTGGAGCTGACATTCTGGTGGGAAGGCAAATCATACACAAGAAAATCAGTAAATGAGTAAAAGTTTCTGACAATGACCTGCACAGTGAAAAAGTAATGTCATTAAGAATAGCTGGGGAGATATTTTAAAAGAGATGGTCACAAAAGCAAATGCAGCAACATCTACAATTGACAAGTGGGACCTTATCAAGCTAAAAAGTTTTTGCACAGCAAGAAAAAAAATCAAGAAAGTAAAGAGACAACCCACAGAATAGGAAAAAAAATATTTGTAAGCTATGCCTCTAACAAAGGCCTAACATCCAGGTTCTATAAGAACTCAGAATAAATGACAGGAGAAAACCAAACAACCTCATTAAAAAGTGGGCAAAGGACATGAACAGACATTTCTCAAAGGAAGACATTCAAGGTGGCAACAAACATGAAAAAACACTCAACTTCACTAATTATCAGAGAAATACAAATCAAAACTATAATGATATAACACCTGACCCCAGTCAGGTTGGCTATCATTAAAAAGTCAAAAAACGACCGTTGTTGGCAAGACTATGGAGAAAATGTAACTCTTCTAACCCTGTTGGTGGGACAGTATGCTAGTTCAATCAACCTTTGTGGAAAGCAGTGTGGCGATTTCTCAAAAAACTAAAACTTGAGCTACTATATGACCCAGCAACTCCACCTCTGGTAATATACCCAGAGGAAGATAGATCGCTCTACCAAAAAGACACCTGCACACGCATGCTTACTGCCTCACTATTCACGATAGCAAAAACATGGAAACAACCCAGATGCTCATCAAAAGTAGACTAGGTAAATAAAATGTGGTATGTACACATTATGGAACACTACACAGCCATAAAAAAGAACAAAATCATGTCCTTTGCCACAAGTTGGGTGCAGCTAGAGATCATCATTTTATGTGAATCATCACAGAATCAAAAAACTGAATACTGCTTGTTCGCTTTCATAAGCAGACCCTAAACATTGGGCATGTGAGCACGAAGGCAGGAACAACAAACTCTGGGCACTATAAAAAGAGAGGGGGAGGGATGGGGGGGTAAAGGGAACACAGCTGCCCACTGGGTACCAGGTCCACTACCAGGGGGAGAGAGGGCTCACTAGGAGCCCAAACCTCACCTGCCTTAATTTACTTATGTAGCAAATCCTCATGTGTATCCCACAACTCCAAAATAAATTTTAAAAATGAGATGGCCAGGGAATTATTTTCTATGGAAGGGACATTCGAGTTGAGACCTGAATGGAGAAGATAGTTCGAAGAAAATCACAGTGTGAAGGCCCTTCTGTGTGAGTGACTAGCAAATACAGAGATCCTCAGGCAGAAATAAGCTTCCTGTGTTTGAGGAGTAGGAGAGCAGGGTGGCCAGAAATTAGTGAGGTAGAAAGAAAGTCATAAAACAACACGAATACATAGGTCATGTATTCTTTTGCAGATCATGATAAGGAGTTGAGGTTTTATTTTCAGGGCAAAAGAAAGTCAAGAGGATTTTAAGCAAAATAGAGTCATAATCTGATTTCTGTTTTTACAGAGTCACTTTGGCTGCTGTTTGGAGAATGGATTATAGGGGGACAGTGAATGCAGGGGTGTAGTTTCTGTGTAATGCAACAATCCAGGCAGAAATGATGTGAGCTTGCAACAGGGAGGGGGCAGGTAACAGGGTTAAAGAAATGGATAGATTCAAAGTATTTTAGAAGTAGAGTTGAGTGGATTTGCTGATGGACTGGGTGCTGGGCAAGGAAAAAGGGGAGAGTCAGAAAAGAGAAGACAGTTACTCATACAGCTGTGCACAGTGCTGTATGAGTAACTGAGCAGAAGGTGCCAGGCACTGAGATGTGCATCACGGGCAGAGAAATTATATTTTTTGGTTGATGGTGAGTTCTGTTTTGGCTGTGCTAAGGTCATTATCAGCATTGAGATGGGATTTGAAGACATAGCATTGAATGGGGCCATTTAGGAGAAATTTTAAAATAGAGAAAATGGCTCAGTGCCGGGTCCTGGGGCAATTCCAAATGTACAAGTATGTTTGAGAGCAGAAGCTGTTAATGAGACTGAGAAGGGTTCCTCTAGGAGAGAGAAGAACACCAGCGAAGTGTGGTCTTGGAATTTGAGAGAGGGACATTTCCAAGAGAATGATGATCATCTGCATGCAATGGATGACTGCAGCTGACTGCAATGGGGAGTGAAGGAGGGTAGAGGAGATGCCACTGAATTTGGCGTTGTGAAGATTTTGAACTTGGTAAAAGCGGTTCCAGAGAAAAGGTGAGCATGGAAGCTCAATGGGCACGAATTAGAGTGAATGGGTGGCTAAGAAAATGGAGACCATCCTGCTGAGAATTTTTGCTATGAAGAGGAACACAGAATAGGCATAAGCTGGATGGACATAGAAGAGCTAAGGTATTTGATTTATTTTGCTTTTTCTTGTTTTTCATGGGATATATATTAGATCATGTTTAAATGCTGATGAGAAAGATGGAGTAGAGAGGACACAACTAATCATGAGAAGAAGAAAATATATGACACTGCTGCCTCTGAGAGTTGGGAAGTATACTTAGCAGGGAAGTGATGACCCACTTGAGACGTTATGATTATGGATTTATAGGGACATAACCAGTCAGCATGGTTATGTGATTTTCTCAGGTGTGGTTTAGTTTCTCAGACACAAATAGGAGAAGGCCAAGATATGGGTTAAGTCAAAGTTGGAGTTTTGTTGAGAGAGGAGATTGCAAGGGAGTTTCATGGTGAAGGTATGTGGAATTTATACGAATTAAAAGAAGGAAGTGAGTACACGAGCGGAGTGATGGGTGGGGTAAAGAGTTAGTGTCACTGGAGCAGAGAATCCAGTGGGCTGAAGACTTCGTGGGATTGTGGATACCATAGTAAGTGTTGCAAATGTAGGAAGTAAGATGCTTTAAAATTAAATTTTCAAAGTTGGCTGACATTGTTGATCAGTGAAGGAAAGCAATACAACTGAGCTATGCAGGTCATGAGACTCAGACAAAAGGGAAAGAGCCACTTGTTTCAAGATGGAGTACTAGGGTCCTGCAGCATAAGATTAGGTCCTGTGATTTGGGAAGTGCTTAAGGAGGAGTTCTGAAACTCGTGCTCTGAAGAGCACTTCTGATACAGCAGCCCAAAAGCCAAAGTTCAGTTCATCTTTGAAATCTCATTGTCACTAAATATTTTAGTTTTGGAGGCTATATAATTTACTAATGGTGTGACCCTGGGCATTTTATTTAGTTTTATTGAGTTTCACTTATAAAAGAAGGTTATCACCACCACCATCACTACTGTTACTACATGGTCACCACCATCATCATCACCACCACCATCATTACCACAACAAACCACCATTATCATAACCATCACCATCAACATCATTATCTTCTTTCTTACCAATATCATTGTCATCATCATCATCATCAAATATCAATCATCATCAACACGTAGAGGACGCTGTGATTAATTTAGGGTCTTTCTACTGCTCTGCATGAAACGCTGTCCCCACATCTTTGCTCATCAGGGTATTTGACTTCATTTCAAATGTCACCTCCTCAGAGAAACCCAATAACCCAACCTTAAGGAGGATCTTCATGTCTTCTGACACTTTCTAGTCTTAAAACACCCAGTTTTATTTCTGATTGCAATATGGCTATCTTGAATATTTTTTAATGGGAGAGGACATACATTTATTTGCTTCCTTGTTAAATTTGTCTATTATTGGCATCCCCTCTTTCAAGAAAAAATTTTATGAGGTCAGGTACCTTGCTTAAAAGCTAGAACAATGACTAGCTTATAGTAATGAATCAGTATTAAATCCTCTGCAGTTCCTGTTATTATTAGGAAGAGATGAAAGACCTCAAAAGAAAGAAAGAAACAGTTTGTCATTCAAAGAGAATGCAATTGATTTATACATTGTATTTTTGCAGCATGATTTTTACTTTCTTTTTTTAAGAATCTCAAGATTCAGGCTTATGGAGTGGAAGACAAGTAATGGTCAACTCACCAGAGCTAATTTGAAGCACTCAAGTAGAATTAATTACCTGTGACCGATGACAGAAGATCATTAACCAGTACTCCCAGCAGAGACTAAGCTCACATAATGTGGTTAGAAGCAATGTGCAAATCTGAAGAATAAGGGTGCTGCTTCCCAATCACCCTGCCCCCTCTTCCACTGTCAGCCAACTGGGACGTTCAACCTGTAAGAATTATGGATGGAGACCACCAGAAGCAAAGGTATAATCCTTCAACTGATAGAAACTCATCTGATGCAGAAGAGATGAAGCATTCTGGTCAGGATAGGATAATCTCAGCGCTCTCCTCAACTTTTCTCTATGGTTTTCATAACACCTCCTAAGGTAAAATCCTAGTGCAATTACAACTTTAACTTAACTTTTTAACATAGTAAATTCTGTTCAGACTTATTTTTAATCTGGGCATATGGAGGTAATTTTTATTTAACATACTCCCAAATATATTGGCTTATTAAAAATTCAGGTTTTTTTTCCTGTCTTGCTGTTTTCATGAGAACTGTTATTCAAGAATGATGCTGAATTTGTTTCTTCATGTTCAAACCTGTTTTAAAACAACAGACTTAATTCATATTTCATAAAAATAATAGTTCATTGGCAGACTTATATTATTAGTTGAGGAAGACAACATTGACATTAGTTCATGTGAATGTTAAAGAAACATGTTTCACGTATTTTCAAAAACAATTTTTGTGTAAAATAAAGTACAGAAAAGTGATACTGGTAAGAAATGAATCATAGAGTAGATTAGTTCCTTGAAGCAATAATAGTTTAAAAAGCAAAATTATAAAAAACTCTCTTAAATTTTATAGCACATATAATTTCTGCAAGAAATAGATGCAATTTGAGCTATTGTGTTTGATATGGTGTAGGATAGGGGCGTCCAAATATGATAATTCCTAAGGATATGTAGGTCTTAAAATAGCAGACAATCATGAAGATCTACATGAAAAAAGTTGTAAAAGGCCAAGTTTGGGAAATTGATTTCAAAAAAAGAATACCAGCTTTCTCTTACTCTCTTTAAAGTTCTTTTTTTCAAAATGAAAACTATGTAAGCATCAATTATAATTTCAAATTTCGTTTTTATTCTTGTCAAAGTGACACATTGATATAATTGAGAGATTCACATAATTTCCTGCTCCAAGTCAACTGCTTTCAGGTCTAGCTGATTTTAAAAAAGAAAACCTAGGCTGGGCTCGATAGCTCAGCCTGTAATCCCAGCACTTTGGGAGGCCAGGTGAGTGGATTGCCTGAGCCCGCAGGTTCAAGACCAGCCTGGGCAACTTGGCGAGACCTCGTCTCTACAATAAATCAAAAATTAGCCGGGTGTGGTAGTGTGCGCCTATAGTTCTGCCTACTTGGAAGGCTGAGGCGGAAGGATCGTTGGAGC
Source organism: Tarsius wallacei (assembly GCA_963574415.1). Classification (NCBI taxonomy): domain Eukaryota; kingdom Metazoa; phylum Chordata; class Mammalia; order Primates; family Tarsiidae; genus Tarsius; species Tarsius wallacei. The sequence continues at coordinate 31,397 of CAUYQG010277590.1, forward strand.
CCAGCAGGTTGACGCTGAGCTAGCCACGTGCGTGCCACGTGTATTCCAACCTGGGCGACAGGGTGAGACTCCAATTCAAAAACAAAAAAACTAAATAAGATGGCTGTTTGCTGCTTCTTGGTTGTTTAGGTTGAGGCATCTATTAGAAGATGAAGTTGGAGCCTCCTCTCTCCTTATTCTCCTGTCACCCTCACTACTTGCATGAGTACACAAACATGCACACACATATACAACTATACATGCATACGCATGCTCACAGGGGTATACACGTGCACATGCACACATGCATATGATCAGACACACAAGTGCACACACACTCATGCATACATAAGTATGCACACACATATGCACAGACACACACAGACATGCACACACATATGTGCATACATTGACCTTGTCCTGGTTCTTATTGCCCCAACAGAATTGTGACCCACGTTCAATGTTTCCATTACTAAGACCATGTCATCTCTATCCTCAGTTGAGCCCAGAGGTGAGGTGTGCAGAAGCTGACTGTGAATTCTGTTAGCCCAGTGGGCTTCAGTGTCAAGTGATCTGGCTGGGCCTCCTATGAGGAACTTCCTGCACCCCTCCGCTCTTATTTCTGTGCAGTCAAGTATTTAATCTTGGGCGACCGAGATTCCTGAGAGAGGCTTTCAGTGCCTGGCTGGCATCATCCTCTTTGTCAGTGTTTTGGGAACCAAGGGGAGGGGGTGGCAAGCTTACCTGTAATGTTTTAACTATCATTTGACCTGTCTGTTTTCAGTCCTGCACCCTCCCTCAGCCATCCCTGGGGACCAAGGCCTGGAAGTTCTCCCATGCAATCTCTCCAGAGAATGCACTAACCAGGTTGTAGGAAGGTCAACTGCCTAATCTTTGGAGTTAGGGAGGGCCCTGGGGTCTAACTGCCTCTTAAGCCAATTTACAAGAAGGCTGTTGTTCTGGGTCCCTCCACTTCCACTTCCAGTGATACCTGTGGCTGCTGGTTTTGAGCCTTTTGGTCTGTAACATAAATCAGATTGTCCTTGGCTTTCTCAGCTGCTGACTTAGGGTTTAACTTTAGGTTCTGCTAAGTCAGCCAACACTTGTCCATATGCTTTCCAGGGTTGTCGTTTGTGTTCTCTCTTTTATTTCCTGTGTCCTAGTGATTTAGGATCTTAAAAACAAAATCTCTTCATTTTATTGTGATTTTAGGAGGGGATCAGAGATCAGATCATGTGTTAAACCCACCATTTTAAAACAGACATCCTGAAATTTGATTCTTAATAAAAGCAATTTGAGTAGTAGTTAAGAAAAATATAGGTTTTCATATGAGAGATTCTAGGAGGGACTTATTGTCATACTACATTGGCGAACATGCTACAGATTCAGGGAGATAAATTAAGTGAACTTTAGTTTTAATAAAATATGAGTTCTACTGTTTTAAAAGTCATTTGTCTACAGGAATCACCTCTTCAAATACAAACTTTATTATCCAATTAAAGTGTGCCATAAACACCATCAGGTATAACCAAGTCTCATATTTTTGTACAAGGACCAGACATGCGTCAATTATATGAAAGTACAGATCAATTCTGCTATAATAGAAGTAAACCATAGTCAATGATGACCCAATTAACTACAGAAAGCAGAGGTTAGCAAACAAATTTAAAAGTTCAATGTCTCCATTACTTAAATACGTGTGACTAAACAGTGATTAAAGTAGGAATTACATGATCACTGATTCCTAAGTGTCTTCTCTAATGTATTAAGACACAGGACAGCTTGAGATAACAGATTTAATTTAAATAAGTAAACAGTGGTTTACTCATTCATTTACTGCCTTCAATCACTTCCACAGCTGGTGTGAACATTTGTTAAGTTTTAAATGAACAGAAGCCAAAAAGTGTTGCAGTAATTAACTTATGAAAGCAATTAATGTAAGCAACATATGCATGGACATGATCACACAGCAGTGCATATGGTTAATTAGAGTTCAACATAAATTAGAGCTATTTAACCTTATTTGCACAGATTTTTAAAATAAAATGCCCATATGTCTTAACTAAGGTGGTTAACTGCATTATGTTAATGACCTAAAAAATGAACTAAAGCCTCCTGGTTCATTACTCAGTTAACAGCAAACACAGCTCAAATCACTGTATGTTTTCAACATGATTTAGAAAGCCAAGATGGCTAAAATACACACAAGCTAAATGAAGGATCAATCTTTCTGGAATGAAGTGGTATGTTTTATATTTAAATTAAAAAAAAACCCTTTGTAACTTTTAAGATAAGAAGACATAGTTGCTCCTCTCAGATAAACTTGCTTTTCAGAAAATATCTTAATGAGTTGGTGATTCTCATTATTTATTTTATTTATGAAAGACTTCACCAGTTAATTAATACTTAATATGACAAATAGGTGTTACACTCCTATTCTCCATAAGGAACTTCATTCATCTCTATAATACAAAGGTATACATTTTTCTTCTTATTACATACAACCTCTTTGTCAAGATGATTTAAGAAAGCTTATAAAATGGCCATTCATGGGATGAGATCAGCACCAAATAACACAATCAAATGGAAGAAAAAGGAGAAGGACTGGAATGGCCCTAGTTACTATGATTGAGTAGAGTATCAAACCTGACTCCAAACTTTTTGACAGTTACAAAAAAAGAAAACAAGTTAAATTACAAAAGTTATATCCAGATGAAAATGAAAAAATGCAGTACCTGCCCTTGATATTTCTCATCATAAGACTGATATTAACATCTTCCATATTTATTTTTTATTAGTTTCATCAACAATTATATTTAACACATTGTACCCATTTTAAATCATCATAAAATGGACACATTTAATGCCCTCGAATTGTATATTCTCTTCTTGGTCCCTTTTCCTCTATCCTACTAAATGTCTAGCATAGTCTGTGAATTCCATTTGGCAGAACTGCTGGCTTATAAAGGGACAACTTTGCAGTTGGAAATCACATGAAATGCATGGAGTTGGCTTTGTAATTCCAGAAAACAAGGCTCTTAATTAATATATTTAGGATTTTAATGAACAAGAGACTATGCCACGTATTTCCTTGTGCCCAGACAACTGAGATTGCATTTTTGGGCAGTTGCTCCGTGTGCCCGTGGGAGGCTCAGGAGAAGTGGGCAGTTCACACTGCCCATTTGGTCTTATTCCACCAAACTTTATTTTCTCTTTCTCTTGGTTAACTGGCACACGCTTTCAAATTCTCTCTTCATTCACATCAACAAGGCCTCTCAGTTCAGCACTGCACATATAGAAGGGACCTCAGTGTCAGCGCTGCATTTTACAAATGAAACGTCTCAATTCTTTGAGAGGTTAAAGGACTTGTTTATGGCTTTACAACTATTTATGAGGAGTCTCACTCATGGGAGTTAGGGTTTAAAATATCATTTAGAGTACTGATTGATCATTTAATCATAACAATCCTCCTATACTTCTGTTCACATGACTCATTACTGGGCGCTGGCCATAGACTAACAAATAAAAGACATTAATGAATAAAAAAATCAAAGGTTTGCGGGCATCTACAGAGTAGAGAACTATGCTGGGTGTTTTAGAAATGTATTCCAATGTCTAATTTCCATAGTAGTTAGACTAAGAATTACTTTTCTTCATAGATGCACATATATACACATTAGAGTCTCTATCTATCTCTATTTCTATATATCTATGTAGTTAGCTACCTAGGGATTTCTTTTTCTAAAATAAGACTTATTTGAAAGTAAAATGAAAATCCCCTATGCTACCACTGATCCAAAAAATATAGAGCACCCTGTTTACAAGCTCTCATTTTAAAATTAAAGTGACTTTTCTTTAAAATTTTATGGGGCCGGGTGCGGTGGCTCACGCCTATAATCCCAGCACTTTGGGAGGCTGAGATGAGAGGATTGACTGAGCTCACGGGGTTGAGACCAGCCATGGCAACTTGGTGAGACCTCATCTCTACAATAAATAAAAAAATTAGCCGGGCATGGTGGCACATGCTTGTAGTTCCAGCTACCCGAAAGGCTGAGGTAGAAAGATGGTCTGAACCCAGCAGGTCAAGGCTGCAGTGGCTGTGAGAGTGCCACTGCACTCCAGCCTGGGCAACAGAATGAGACTCTGACTCAAAAAAGAAAAAAATAAAATAAAATTTTATGGGAGGAGATGGTGAAAAGGCTAATAGAAAGTTATCTAACTCTAAGAGTCTTCCTTTGAAGAAAGGATTTTAATAGAAATGTAGTCCTCACAGCAATTATGGAGTTCACTGAAGAAGCTCCAAGATTCTTTAGAATTTTTTGGTAATGGGTCCTTCCAACTGCATATAGTTCTCATACGGTTGAGCATAATTTGGAACATCTTTTTTTGTTTTTTGTTTTCCTAAATTCAATATACACCCAATAAAATATTTGTCCAGTATAAACTGGCTAGAAGCAAAGTTGTACTTCCGATTTAGTTCATTAAATTAGGATAACAGAAACCAAGAACTTCACACTCTGTTGTTTACCTAACGGCCCACCACTTGTTGAAGGGATTGGCATGAAGACATGGGTTTCTTCTCAGATAACTATCTGTCTGCTTTTTTTCCTTTTGAGGGTCTCACTCTGTAGGCCAGACTGGACTGCAGTGGCAGGATCATGGCTCATCACAGCTTCAAACTTCTGGGCGCAGGCAATCCTTCTGCCTCTGCCTCCCGAGGAGCTGGAACTACAGTCACGTGTCACCACAGTCACGTGTCACCATGTCTGGCTAATTTGTTTTTTCTTTGTAGAGACGAGGTCTCACTATGTTACCTAGGCCAGTCCTGAACCCCTGGGTTCAAGAAATCTTCTCACTTTGGCCTCCCAATGTGCTGAGATTATAGTCATGAGCCACTACTTCCAGCCTGTCTTCTTTTAATAGAGAAAGCTCTTTTGTTGCTTAAAGAATTCTCGGGTAGCTGGGCGTGGTAGTGTATGCTTGTAATTCCGGCTACTTGGAAGGCTGAGGCGGAAGGATCGCCGGAGCCCAGCAGGTCGAGGCTGCGGTGGCCGGGAGCAGCCACTGCACTCCAGTCTGGGTGACAGAGTGAGACTCCAACTCAAAAAAAAAAAAAAAGAATTCTCGGGTGGTACACATTTGTTGCCATGAAATTTTTCTATTTTTCCTACATTTCATATATTTATTCTCAAGACTAGTATTTTTAAGAGTCACATAAGACCTTTAATGCTTAGGTACAGGAATGGAAACCAATGGTTTTTGAATACCTATTGTATCAGGAACAGTGCCTAGAGATTCTGAGACCAGAATTATTATTTGTAAAAATATATGGAAAAAAAAAACGTGTATTGGTGACCTATAAAAGACTACAAGTTTAGTATCAAAACACAAATTAAAACAATAGAAATATCAATTTAATACAATCTTAAAAAAATCAACTAATGAAAGTAATAGAGTACACAGTATTAAAAAAATACAGGATGTGCTTGAGTTGGTATTCTCACTATTTACAGGACAATCTTTAATATTTTATTTTTTAGTAGTAAGAAGTTAGCTAGATCTTCCAGTTTACCTACCCCATTTCTCACTTCTGTAGATTGAAATGAATCTGTTTGGAGACAATGAATTTATTTTCAGTTCTCATTGTGTTCATCTCATTGTTATCATATTAGGCTAAAGGCCTTTCCTTGTAGAAATATCTAGCATCTCCAAAGTCATAGGAAAACACATGACAAGAACAATTCATTGTAAAACAACAATGACTTGATTCTCTGATGTGTAGTGTAAACAAATCAAACAGTTTTCCAAAGTGAGATATAAGCAAGTCATATGTTCTGAAAAAATTTTTTAAACTTGTCATAATTGAAATATTTGAGAAGCTCAGTGGGAGTTAGTCCCGGGATATTTGCCACAAATTAAAACTGCAGAATTCTGGTTGTAAAAGTTTTAGCATTTCCACATTGCTAATAAAAAACCACTAAGTATGCAACAGCTGTAAATTCTCCCCCATAGGACACAAGTTAGCCAGTTTTGTACAATTTAATTCCTTGTGTCAATGTTTTGTGAGGCTTTGAGTCTAGTTTATAATTTTCAATTTTAATTTTTAAAATGAAAAGTCTCTGAGTCTTGTTTCTATCTAAACAGCTATCAAGTATAAAGAATAATTTGTTAGACCTATAAAGATAAGTCACCAAGGCAATGAGAGACTTGTTGGAACACATCATTTGTCCCTACATGATTTTAATAAAAATATGTCTTCTTATCTTTCCCGTAAAAAATGTTATATGAAGAGGATTTCAAACTTTCACAGTTAGAAGCTTTTTTCCTTCGAATAATTAAATGGAAAATTCTAACTTAGGGTTGCTATTGCCCCTTAGATAATACTCATTGTCTCAGTATCATATGAGGCCTAAGGAGTCCTTAGGTACCACTGTTTACATAACCAACCACATGATCAGAAATAATGATAATAAGTAAAAAATACACCAGCTTCTAAAAATCACAAATGCTAGAGAGAAAGGAGAGACGTGGGAAGAAATGATGTCTTAGCAGACATCGTGGACGGATGTCTTCCATAAACAATATAAGCATGCAGTTTTTAATATTGTGTAGCTTTTCATGAACGGACAATTTCTTGCAGCAGTAATATTAATTTTTTCTAGTCAGTTCTCTGTCCCAAACCAATAAAATTCTGCAGGGCAGAACAGTGTATCACCATCTCTGGCAGTCCATGGATTGAAGAGGGTGGGTCCCTGAAGGCAAAGGAGTGAGTCAGCCAACATCCAATCTCCTGGCTCAACCCCACTCTCTGGCTGCAGAGAACAACTCCTAGGTCCACCATGTTGCTGAGATGCAGCCTCTTTTGGCCAGAGATCCTTTCCCAGCATGCTCATGTGTGTTTTCACTAAGGCAGATAGTGCAATCTTTACACAACGCAGAGTCGACCATACATCTAAGTATCTACATAATTCCCTTACAGGGCTTCTCATTCCATCTCATACGATAGGCAAAGCCTTTGTCTCAGCTCACAAAATCCCTGCAGTTAGTGACGTCACCTAGAGCAGCAGCTTTACTATGTCTGCAAAGCTCTGGTTTTCAGTGCCTCCCTCAGGGCCCTTGAACTGCTAAGCAAGCTTCTGCCACACAACAGACTGTTCTCTACCCAGAATCCCCTTCACCCCTGCATGGATGAAGCCAACCTTCAGATTTCAGCAAGCCCTCTTTGTTTTTTCTTCTCGTTGTTGAAGCTACTTATTTTCCTCCAAAGGCCTTATTATTAATTCTAATTATGTATTTATTGGATTATTTGTTTTTTATTTATACCCCGAGTGCATTATAAACTCCATGAGGCCAGGCCCTGAGATGGTATTGCTTAGAATACGCCTAGAAGAGTAATTGGCACATTCTGAGTGCTCAATGAAGAAATGGTTGAATGCAGAAATGAATGATTATTTGTAGGTCTATGCTGATGATGTTGGCCTCTTAGGGATATAATTACAAGATGCAAAAGCACTGAGCTGAGGTATAAAGCATTTAATTAAGTGATTCAGATGCTAGACAGCTGTTTTGACTGATTTTTATAAACATCTTTAAGAGATGACAGATTTGGATTGAAGAGCTCCACTTGAGAACTTATCTAGATTTCCAAAGTGCCACATGCACTGTCTTGCCACTGTTTCCTTCTCACCCATTCATAGGATGCCACATGAGAATATCCTGATCCAGCATGTTGGTCAAACTTATTTATAACCTTTCTGAAAAATATCTGCAATTATCCACTTTATTAAAAGCTGCTAATGTTTTACTGAGACATAATTTTCAACTGTAGGTCCATATATTTCTGCTACACATTATCAAATAAAAGTAACATTTTCATGGCTTATAAATCTTAAGAAGTTTTCCAGAACATGGTTAATAGATTCAGAGAATCATGTCCTAAAATGAGAAGAACTAACTGAGCAGTAAAAAAAGACTCTTTCTTTTTTTACATAAATAATTATTTAGGGAACAAAAAGCAAATAAAAGAGAAAGATGTGGAACAGCCAACAGTCTCAGACCTCACCCCTCACCTGTGTGACCAATTGTTCTAGTACTGAAAATCCCATATCTCAGGAAACCCTTTAGTAGTGGGCAAACCAAGACATCAAATGCTAAACCTACAAGGGAAGTCAGAGAGAAGAACGAAGGTGTATGTAAGGAGGGAGTTGGAGAGAAAAGATACTGCCCAGCTCTGGGAACGAATGACAAGGTTCTGCTGCCTGAGTGAAAGCTTTGGACGGGAAGAACAAATTTCCAAATGGTACACTGAGCTCATCACAGAGCCAGAGATGTGGTGTTGATGACAATCAGGCTGTGGGATCTGGGAGAACAGAATGACATCCTTAAGGGAGGATGGGGAGTCACTCGAGAAGGCACTTTAACCCTAGTCTTCAATGTGAGGTAACAACCTTTAAGTGGGATTTTGATGACCCCAGTCTTGACTTTTATATAAAATTACTGACTTGATAGCACCAATGTAAATTTCTGTTCATAAAAATTGCAATTTCTGTTTCAGAGTTTCCTGTGATTCGCTCAATGTGCAATTCTGAAATCTACTCTTCAATTTCATAAAAACTTAAAAAAAATCTGTCATGAGTTCAACATCTCAGCCATGTTGTAAGTTGTTATGAAAAATGATTGGTAAATCTCAAATGAGCATGTTATGGTGTATAATGATTAGAAGATGAGCTATAAAAAATTTGTTCCCACATTAAAGTTTCCTTAAAAAAACAAATGAAAGTGGAAAATAGTATAAAAGTCTCCCTAGTTGAATGTTATTCACATTATACAAGTATTAGCAAAATGTTCTCATTTAGTAAACTCATATTGAATTATTTTAATACCCTTTTCCAACGTCATCTTTTTTTTTTCTTTTGGTAGAGACTGTGTCACACAGTGATGCCCCCAGGCTATTCTTGAACTCCGTTCCTCAAGCAATCTTTTTTCCTTGGTTTCCCAAAGTGCTAGGATGACAACTGAGCCACTGCACCCCCAAGCTCATCGTGACCTGAAAAGGAAACCGCTGTGTTCAAAAATCATCCCCAAAGATGAAAACTGTGCTTGTAAGTTCTTTTCTATTTAAAGGTTGTACAACTCAAATAATTCACTAGCAAGAAAATAAATAGCTTAATTAAAAATGAGCAAAGGATCTGAAAAGAGATTTTCAGAAAAAACATATAAATAGCCAACAGGCATATAAAGAAATGTTTAGCATCACTAATCTTCAGGGAAATGCAAATGAAAACTACAATGAGATATTACCACATACCTGTTAGAATGGCTACTACCAAAAAGACAAGAGATAACAAATGTTGGGTAGGATGCGGAGAAAGAGAAGCTCTTGTACACAGCTGGTGGGAAAATTAGTGCAGTCACTATGGAAAACAAATGGAGGTCCCTTAAAAAAATTAAAACTAGCCAGGCTCGGTGGCTCAGCCTGTAATCCCGCGCCTTGGGAGGCTGAGGTGAGTGGAATGCCTGAGCCCGCGGGTTCGAGACCCGCCTGGGCAACTTGGCGAGACCTCATCTCTACAATAAATCAAAAAATTATTGGGCCTGGTAGCACGCGGCTGTATTTCCAGCTACTTGGAAGGCTGAGGCAGAAGGATCGCTGGAGCCCAGCAGGTTGAGGCTGTGGTGGCCGCCACTGCACTGCAGTCTGGGCGAAAGAGTGATACTCCAACTAAAAAAAAAAAAAAAAAAACTTAAAACTAGAACTACCATATAATCCAGCAATTCCACTTCTGAGTATACATCCAAAGGAAATGAAATCAGTAGGTTGAAGAGATATCTGCATCCTCAGGTTCACTGTAGCATTATTCAGGAT